>JAEMWC010000414.1:512500-520000 GCA_016490735.1 Pachyseris speciosa | reverse complement strand
GAGAAGGTGGGAGGGGAGAGGGATTGAAAGGGATGGTGAGAAAAATGAAGATTTTAAGGTGATTAAAAATTAAAATTGGAGGTTAAAAATTAATGGTGAAACACCAAACAGTTCGTCCTCAACCTGGCATGCACCCGTGTTGTAGTGGACTGTCTGAGTGTTTGTGTATGCCTTATTTTCCCTTTTTAATTTCTTCATCAAATCACTTCTTATTTCATCAACATCCAGGTATAACGCCCCCTTAAAGGAAACGTAAATGCTGTTGTGTTTCTTTACCTTAAAAAGGCGTTTGATACAGTTGATCATGGTATTCTGTTATCTAAATTAAGTTCCTACGGTATTCATGGGAACTCACTAAATTGGTTTAGGTCATAGCTTGATAACCGTCAGCAAAAGTGCTTTATTAATGGTTTCTTATCTGACAAGTTACCTCTTAGTTGCGGTGTGCCTCAGGGGACAATTTTGGATCCATTGTTGTTCTTGATCTATATTCATGACTTACCAGTTCGCAACGTAGGATGTACGCAGATGATACGCATCTAACATTTTCAAGTAACAATATAACCGCTATAGACGAAGCTTTAAATAGAGATCTAGATTCAGTCAGTATTTGGCTTGTCCCTAATAAACTGACATTGAATGCAACTTAAACTGAATGTATGCTTATTGGATCAAGGCAGCGATTAAATACTCTTCCGAGACCCCCGAATCTTACTATTAGCGGTGTTCCTGTTAATCAAGTATCCACTGCAAAATCCTTAGGTGTCTATATAGATGAAAATCAGTTGGAGCTCTCACATTGAGAACTTATTTAAAAAAGATGCCTCTGGTATCGGCGCTCTCAAACGAATCCGCTCAATTTGTACCTCCCGAAACTTTGAAATTGATTTTCAGTGCCTTAGTGCGGCCACACTTTGACTATTGCAGTGTTGTGTGGGGAAACTGCAACTTAACGCTCTCAAATAAATTGCAGAAATTACAAAATCGTACGCGCTACACGAATTTTGACTTTTTCCAGCTATGATGCTAATGATTTAGTAAACTTGGGTGGGGAAAATTAAGCACTCAGCGGGAAATGCAGAAAGCTCGTGTGGTATTCAAATCCTTAAATGGTCTTACACCGCGTATCTAAACTGAATACCTATTGCGGGACTCCGTGAACAAACTTGCTGTTCCATTGCCCCGCACCAACTTTTTGAAAAACAGTTTTAGCTACAGCGGTGCGGTACTTTGGAACAGCTTATCATCTGATCTGCGGCAGGTAGAATCACTCAACGACGTTATATACTCATCTGCTCAACTACTTTTATCCTCTTCGATAACTTATGCTTTT
The DNA here is from genome assembly GCA_016490735.1 of Pachyseris speciosa. Lineage (NCBI taxonomy): Eukaryota > Metazoa > Cnidaria > Anthozoa > Scleractinia > Pachyseridae > Pachyseris > Pachyseris speciosa. The sequence goes on along the minus strand of JAEMWC010000414.1, from coordinate 518,667 downwards.
TAGAAACACGGCATTCATGTAAAGCAATTTTTATAGTTTTGATATTTTTAATGTTAGATATAGTTAGGTAAGTTAGGTTATGATGTAATTAAGATGGATTTTGTAACTGATGTTATTGAATATACCGTGTCAAAATAAAGTTAACCTACATGACCCCTGTACATACATCAAGTTAACATAGACGAGTTGGGGGAGTGGAGGGGGGACACTTAAGGGTAGTTTGAGTTGGAGTGTGCCCCGACCCTGTTTAAGGTGCTTTGGTACCTTAGAAAATGTATGGAAATCATATGGGGTTTTTTTTGCTAAAAGTGAGTTGGGGGTGGAGGGTATTAAAACTCTTATTTCTCCAAAGATTGTGATGATGGACTGGGCATTGTTATCAAAGTATCTTGTCACGTGACAGCTGATGACGTGGATATACTCGGCTCATTTGAACCCACTCTCTGGTCGGCAGAATCATTTGCAGAATTTACCTTGGAATGTGTCAAAATTGCCTTAGATGACTGTGTTTTGGGTCATTTGCTGGTGCCGGAGCTCATCATCAAGGGCTGAGAAGGCTTAAACCTTGCCAATTCCAAAGAAGCGCTTATTGGCCCTGCCAATGCAACAAACTTTGTTCGAACGCTCGCTTCAATCTGCTGACAGTTTGTTGTTCGTGGACAAGGGGCCTGAAAGCAAATGTCTCACCAGGCTCCAATCTTCACTGGTGGAAGTTTCATTTGAAAGTTGAAGGTGCCTGGACAACCCTTGCTGCAAGATTGAAGCCTGGTGAGACACTTAGAAGAAAATAGTAAATTGTTTTAGAGGAGCCTTTCCCGCTCAAAGATAAGTGGAATTTCCCAGGATGCAACGGGTCAGACTCTAGCTGTTTGGCTGCTTGGTTGAGGTTGCTGATAAAAAAGGAGCTGATACAGCTCTTGTTTGCCTTTGTCCCCCAAACTTCCTCTTCAACGGGAAGCAGGAGAGCTGTTTTGTAATGTCTACTATCTGAATAAAGGATTCAGTTGAAAAATGATTTGTCCAGACTGCTCGTTTGCGAGGTAAGATTTTCATTAATTGTTGCACTAGGTTTGAGCTGATATATTGTTTACATCCCATCTCTATGCTATTTCTTTGCTGGAGAAGTTCATTGTCATGCCTGTTTGATTTTTCCCTTTGCTTCATGTGTAACAAACCTTTGAAAGATTGATGGTAGGTATAGGCAGAAAATACCCATTTTTGGCAAAGTGAAACTTTGAAGATTTTTCTCTCTGCAAATAACAACAGTCAGTCCACAAGTTTACATTAATATCATAGATTATTACATAGATAATTTGCTAGAAAAAATGTTTCTTGCCTCACTGACTAAGTATTTTTGCTCATTTATTGTTACCAAGGAAGCACTATTAAAGACATCTGACAAAAGCTTCTTCTGTTACCATGGTAACAAGAGACTCAAATATCATTGTGTTTGTCATCATTCATGGCAACGAGTTGCATGATAGTGGTTTCTTCTGCATGAGTTTGATTTTGGAGAAAAAGTTAGTCTTGGGTAACTTTTCCACCTTAAGATAAAATCCGTTCTTGTTCAACACAAGAGACCTTCTTTCGTGACCCTGATTAAGAGTGCAGTCCAAACATAACACCCTGTTCAACGAGGCAGGCAAAAGTACTTTAATTGTAACTGACATCAGAATATAAGGTCTCAATTTATTTTTGTTTGTACCACACTTGTAGACCACGCACCGCCACAGTTCACACTCTGATTAAGGCTCCCGATCCAGAAAAATACCCTGCTCAAGACGCTAAATGAAATTAATATAGTGAAATTAATTGTACATCTTATTTAAGATTCACGCCCCCTAAAACAATACCCTGTTGTGCGGCACATACCTGTTTAAGCCAAATAAGGGAGTGCCCTCCCGGACAAAGAGTCGACTGCTCAAGAGAAGTAAGTGAACCACAAAGAATATGATCTCATGTATCACCATGAGTTCGGTTTTCATTTCCCAAAAACTAGTACTCGTGATAGACGACGCGTAGGTCGTAAACGATGCCGATAAAGAAATGACTTGAATCGCAGTTACTGGCTCCTGTTGAATGATTATGGCGTAGAGCTGAATTATCAGCTGAGGGGCTGACTCGAGAACTGCCTCGATTAGCGGAGCAAACACGTCAAACATGAATATTCTGTCAGTTGCACTGCCATCAGAAGGTCTGACTCCATCGCCTTGCCATAATTTCTTTGCATTTCTTAAGCAGTATCCGAACATCCACAATCTGGCAAATGCGGGAGCAAATGGAGTGAAGGAAAGCAGAATTTTTAAGCACTTCTTGTACTTGGCCTCTTCTAAATCAAAGTTCATTCCGATGAAAACTAAACCAAACACTAGACATGGCAAAACGACAAAGGTGCAACCCACACCAAACCATGTTTTTTGTCCTTGGCGGTAGAATTCCTCCAGTATGAGTATATCAGTGATGGGATCAGCGAAACTTAGAATGCACTGCACTAAAAGCACGAAGATACTGTACCACTTAAGGTCTTCTGAGTGCCCCGTGTTTCCTGATAAGTACGTGGCAATAGGCGAAACGTCCATGGAAGAATCGACTTGACTCCGTAGTGACTGGCTTATTTAACTCGATAGCAGCAGACATCTGGTTAGAAAAGTTCCGTTTCCGTCTTCTTCAGTTGAAGTTAAAAACACGCACAAAGTTGTACTTATAATGCTACACAGAAAGCTAATGAGCCATAACAACGAAAGGAAATATATGTGGGTTATTGGCCAAGCGTGACCTCAGTTCTTTTTTTGCGTGTTTATGGACCGAGAAGAAAACGTCGAGGTGCTTAAACACGCAAAAAGAGAACGAGTCCAATATCCCGCCATCTTGACCGAACAAGCTTGGGGTTGTTAGTAAAACGCGTAACGGCGTAACGGGTAACGGCGTAACGGCGAAACGAGAAACAGCGTAACGGGATTTTTTATCCTTTTTTTTTTTTTTGTTTGTTTGTTTTGTTTTCTTTTTTTGCGATACTGTGGTTAATTATTTTAAAGCCAAAAAAACTCTAAAAAAATACAAAAGAGGTAAATAAAAACATGGCCCGCGCTGGTTCTTGTTATGAGAGAAAAAGAAGACAAAATATATATCAAGTATTTATACGTGTAAAGTTTGTCGATTATTATCAGTCGGATTTTATCTTAGTGCCCTTCTGGTTTCTTGGGATGTCTCATGTCACACAACGCTAAACAAAATATCTTGGCGCTTTTGTCACGTTGTCCGGTCTTTGTTACCTGCGGTCAAACACGGAGTATCGTCAAAGTAAACTCGCTACCCGCTGGGTTTAACCGTTTATATAGCTTGTTTACATAAACAAAAAGATCCGACGTACTGTAGGATTTAGCTCCTCTTTCCGCTATTCTGTGTTGTAGCTTTTCTCAAACCTTGAAATAGTCAAGAGTTTAATTACACTTTGCCATCAGTTGAAATATTAAGGGTGGTATGAACACTTTTCAGCTTTGAAATGAATATTGCTTTAAAGCGAAAACTAAAAGTCAACAAGACTCACACAAGCCAGTAGCTCCTACGCAGACATTCTTCGCCTCAGTTCTTAGGCTCGTGAAGCGGCGGAACGATTGTAAGACGGGTTTAAGAATGTCTGTGTAGGAGCAGCGTAGGAGGTTAGGAGACCAGTAGATATAAGTCAGTTTCGTTACAGCTACAGAAGTTCTAAATTGTTCGCTGAAGAAACAACCGTAGCCTACACAGACATCCTTAAGGGTCTTTTGAGGTTCGTCACGCGCGGCGATTGCGTGACAAGGCACAATAAGAATGCCTGCATGCAGGTTTTGTAAGACTAAAGGGAATTGACACAAGCAAATTCCCCGAGGCCTCATATTGAGTTTTCTACTGTTTTAGGCTGAATTGAGTTGGCTACTATAACACGGAACAAAACTTACCTTCAAATTGAACCTTTATAGAAAATTTAAAATAATTAACCACAGTATCGGAAAAAAAAGAAAACAAAACAAACAAAAAAGAAAAAAAAAAGAAAAAACACATTTAAAAAAAAGGGAAAAAAATCCCGTTACTCGGTTTCTCGTTACGCCGTTACGCCGTTACGCCGTTACGCCGTTACGCGTTTTACTAACAACCCAAGCTTGGTCAATTCTTGGTTTTCACATGACGTCATCAAAAACTAAAACTCAAAAGTAAACAGACTTTTGCATTCTTAGCTTCAACACTTAAAAGACTTTTACAAATGTATCTGCTTCCATGTTTTCAGCTCGGTAGCGTGCTTTGATTTTAAAATAGAGCAGTTTAAATTTGATAGTTTTTCACAGTGCGTGACATAAAGATATCTGGCCACAAGCATATCACGTACATGGAAACATCGATTCACCGTGTGTTTTTGAGGTTTTAAAAGCCAATATGACAAGAGAAACGTCTATGTGAATGTTTGCAGACTCAACAGAGCGAAGAAAGCCTTTGAGATAGCCAAAGTAAGTTCCAGATGTTTTTCACTCGTTTTGGGCCGCCATATTGGAGCCTCTCAGAGGGGCACCATCCCAGGGGGGTACTCGAAGTATACATGACGGGGGGGGGGGGGGAGGTCCGACGTATTATTTTGGGGTTGAAAATTTAAACGCTCGTATTGTTTTCTTATTTTTTTAGGTCTCAAAAAAATACACGTATTTTTTTGGGTCACATCTCCGAGCGAACTTTTCATTGCGATCAGTGGATCAGAATAACTTTTTTTCAGTGACGTGTGAGTTCCGGAAAAACTACTAATATTAAGATTGATGCAAAATCATGCATTAAAAAGTTCTGTTTGATTGAATAAATCAGTACTGAGGTGTTTAAGTCTTGTATTTTTTTGGGTAGGATATTTTGATGCCAGGTATTTTTTTGGGTCTAAAATTTCAGGCTCGTGTATTTTTGGGAGTTTGCAATATGAAGCTCCGCCGGACCCCTCCGTCATGTATACTTGGATTACCCCCCTGGGGGCACCATCATGAAATTTCCATACTAAATCCTTCTTTTTCAGTGGTACATTTTGACGAATAATTCGAGTACGGGACATCGCACAGCCCTGAAGCTTTGGCATATTGTTTATGTATTACTTCTTCTACATAGCGGTAGTAATCACCATCTCAGTAAAATCATCCCTTAGCTGGTGGAGGATAGTAAAAAGTGACAAACGAACTAAGCCAAACCCATAAGTCTCAAGTCTATCTAGCTGAGCACAGATGCTCAACTAATTGGGGAGAAGAAGAAGAAGAAGAAGAAGAAGAAGAAGAAGAAGAACAGTCGGACATGGGGGTGGGGTTGGGGGCACTTACGGGAAGTTTGGGGGAGGGGTTAGGTGCCATTGAGGCCTTCAAACTTTGGATGAAAAGATTCACTCACGAAATAAATTACTCATGGTGGAAATTCAAAGTTTCGATTAAAATTCAGAATGTGTCCAAAACCAGACATAAATAGACACTTTTGTTATTTTCACTAAGGACACCTGACTAAGTATTTTCATTTCACTTTTGTTTGCAGTTCTTCTGTCAGTTCGCCAATTATAGGTTGACCCGTACTTGGATCGTGCTACTGGTTTTATGATCCGCTGATTTTAGGGACGGGACGAAGAATTCATAGGCGAACTCGGGACTAGCGAAAGTTTACAACTCTTCGTCCCGTTCCTACTACTGTCTCTGGGTCTCCTACGCAGCCGTTCTTTGCCCCTCGTCACGCAACTCTCCTCCAGCTCCTGTGCGGGGAGGAGCGTTGCGTGACGACACAATGAACGGCTGTATCGGAGACTACCTGAGTCTCCGAGTATGAGGATTTTCTTTCCCTTCCCTTAAAGTAAAAACTAACCGCTCAGAATGCGATCACCTCCTCAAGATCCCCGCTAATGGAGGAAAAGGAACGGTCATCAATCGCCGCCGATCGCTTGCCATGAAGGAAAAGTCGGCGACGTGCTTCGCGCTCAGAGGTGAACGCTTCGCATCATCATCACGGTTGACGGAGTAGTCTTTGTTAGGGTACAAAGACGGGACGCGTACTATAGAAATGATCCTAGTAAATACGTTCTTAACATGAACGAGGCATAGAGGAAGATGTCTTTAAAAATAGAAGTCTTTCACGTATGGGAGAAAATGCATTAGGGTGTCCAATACGCATGCGCATTTTCCCGA
>JAEMWC010000414.1:495000-507500 GCA_016490735.1 Pachyseris speciosa | reverse complement strand
ATCAGTCGAATTTTCACCTTCCGGAGTATCTTTTACGCGAATTAAAAGAGAGAACTTCGAAGAAGTTGTTGTGCTCAAAATGAAGAAACCAACTGAATGTGAAATCTCGAGCCGCAGAAAGCGCGCGAAAAATTAAGCCTCGTTTTGTTTTGGGTGTCCTACACCTGGCTTGAGCCTGCGATCCAATCAAAAACCAGTACCTGGTCAGCGGTAAACTTCAAAAAAACAACAGACCTAGATGAGGTCTTAACTTGATCCCGCGATATGGTCACGTACTACTGGTCAGCGGATACCTTGTTTTGACAGGTGTCAATTGGTCATAACATTGACGTCCAATTTCAAAAGATGTACAAAAAAAGATGTACACAAAACGAGGGTTACAACACACAATTAATGGGACATTTCACATCGCATACATGGAGGGGCGGACGTACGGGCGTAGTACGTACGATGACCAAAACCAAATTTTCTCGAGTAGATGGGTTACCATATTTTCTTAACCATGGTGCTCCGCAATTATTATTATTATTATTATTATTATTATTATTATTATTATTATTATTAGCGGAGCTCCGGCGGCCCGAAGGGCCGCCAAGCGGAGCCCCATACCTATAGAAACCCGTCAACTGCTTTTCTCATGGTAAAAATGGCTAGCGGTATTGCTCGTGGGCGCGCACGACGACGACGGTGGAGTTGCCCAATAATTAATAATATCCTAATAATAACCATAATAATCCAACATGGCGGCCATACTCCACCTGACCCAGCTGGGTCCCCAGCTCATCAGCTAGTTTGCAGCGTGCAACTTTGATATAGGACATCCGTGTCATGGCCAATTGACAGCTGTCAAAACAAGGTTTCCGCTGACCAGTATCACGTGGCCATATCGCGGGCTCAAGTTTAGAGCTCATATAGGTCAGCTGTTTTTTTGAAGTTGACCGCTGACCACGTACTAGTTTTCGATTAGATCGCAGGCTCGAGCCAGGTTAATTTAACCAAAACGAGGCACCCAAACCAAAACGAGGCTTAATTTTCCGCGCGCTTTCTGCGGCTTGTAATTTCACATTCAGTTGGTTTCTTCATTTTGACCAAAACAACTTCATCTTCTTCGAAGTTTGCGAAGTTTGTCTTTTAATTCGCGTAAAAGGCATAAAAATCAATAACTAATCAACAGATACTCCGGAAGGTGAATTTTCAAGTCATAAAATAGCCTGCGAGCAAGCTCTCCCGACGGGTAGGGGGCGGGGGAGGAAAGGAGAGAGAGAGAGAGAGAGAGAGAGAGAGAGAGAGAGAGAGAGAGAGAGAGAGAGAGAGAGAGAGAGAGAGAGAGAGAGAGAATCTATGATTCAATGAAAAAATATGCCTGTATTATCTACTTAACAACGGCATACTACAAATAGTATGTTAACACACATGATAGACTCCTGTTTGTCGACAGGACTTTTAGTATAGGAATGTGACTAATATAAATATACTCAGCTTGCACTTTTGCTGATGCTACTGACATGGACACAAATTTATAGAGCGGTTTTCAATTGAGTGTTGAAAGTAATTCTGGTTTTGCTTTGGTTTTGCATTACTTCGTTCTGTGATTGGCCAGCAAAACTCACGCCACTTTCTCACCCAATGACAAGTAAAACCAAAACAAATCGCGACTTGCATGCGGGTATTTCGAATTCTGATTGGTTTGTTGCACTATTTTGGTCTGTTGTAATTGGCTGGAGTAATTGCTTTGGTTTTGGTTTTACGACACTCAATTGAAAACTGCTCTATTTGGTAATTAGAAAATCAATCACAATAAGACCAAATCAGTAGAAATCTTTTGCATTCAAAAAGCATACCCCAATGAAAGAACTATTAGCATAGGTTTTTGTTTATATTTAGAGTTAGCGTTCTTCATAAATATGACCAATTTTGTAAAATAATTATACAAACACATTTACAATGACAAACGTACTTGAAGAATGGGAAATTAAACTTCTTGTGATCACTGATAACTTGATCCAAGACCTCGACTGAAATGAAGTCAACGTTTCTTTTCAGCTTCTCTTCTTCAAGCATCTTGGTCACCTCAACAAACGCAGTAACTGAAAAATTGTTATAATACTTGAGGTTGTCTTCTGTTACGTTGATGGCCTCCTGAACCTGCTTCCGCTTTATTTCATCGAGAAGTGCTAGAGTTTCTGTCGGTTTTCTTTCCAGAGCCTTTAAGTAAGTTTGAACTTTCGCGTCAAAGTTTTGTCCCAAGCTTCGCTGAAGACCCAAAATCATATTTGGTGACATACAGACACCCAATCTGTTCAGGCGAATACTATCTTGATGTGATACACCACTGTGGAACAAAATACTAGAAATTCTGTATGCCAAAGCAGACATGGACTTATTTCGAAAACGTGCCGTAACTGAGGTGGCAAGAGCTATGGCATTCTGTGCGCTCAAGTCACAATCCTCGTTCATATTAACCCCACAAGCTCCACTGATACACGAACTCCAAAAAGGGCATTTTGTAGCCACCTCTTCGACGAGCAACCCATTTGAAAAAGCAATTAGTTCTTTGGGGTTTCGGTGTTTTAAAACCGACTCGGCGGAGCAATACTTCTTTAGTTCGGCATTCAATGTACGCCACAGAGCTCTTAAAATATCTTGCCTCAATTCTGAATGTGTCATTACAGCATTTGCAACGGCATTCCAGTTTTTCAAGGCAATATTTTTCAGAAGGTTAATGTTCTCCTTTTCATCCGGCACTCTCACATCCGTTTTGCCACTTGGCCACAACACCACAACTTTCACACGCGTTGACTGTTCTGAGGAAGTCATGTCGTCGATATTCAAAAGTGTATCTTCGTTCTTTCTAACGTCGCTTCCGAACTGTAACCCTAACGATTTCCTTGCTGTGCTTTTTCTTGTATCCTTCGTCGGGCTTTCGCCGGTCTTTGTAACCTTTTTCTGTCCGGGGCTTCGTTCTGGCGTTGAAACAGAGGTAGGCAATGTTCGCTTCGTCCTTGGAAGGAGTACGACATCTGTGACCTCGACCTCCAGGTTAATTGCCGTGACAAACTCTGGGTTGACCTCGTTTAACACGCTTGCGATAAAGTTAAAACCCTCGCTGGTTTTTCTAATTTTCGTAGCACAAGGTTTGCAGACTCAATCAGACAGATCAGAGGTTCTATCAGGAAGAAGTCCCGTCGTTTTCAGTGCATCGGACAGTACAGTTCCTTCAAGGCCTTTCTTTTGCGACGGTAGAAACAGATTTTCGGACGAAATGGACTTCCAGGAATCTCCGTAACGGATTTTCAATGAAATTTTGCAGCACCTACAATAATCGTTTGGATTTTCAGGAATCGGCTTCCTTCCTAAACAGACTTTCTTCGGAGTATTCTTCCACATTTCAGAATATTCGCATGTTCCCGGGAAAACAAGATGTTTGTTTTGGTCTCATATTTCCAGTGAGATCTGATTGGTCAGATTCTGACAGCTCAACAACCGACAAGCTACAGGGGGTACTAGGGGCGGAATTCAAATTTATGAGACACGAGTGCAAACTCTCCTTCTCTCCTTTCCTCCCCCGCCCCCTACCCGTCGGGAGAGCTTGCTCGCAGGCTAGTCATAAAAAGGATAGGAAAACATTTACCTCAGGAAACGCTTAAAACTTGGCTCGACTTGCATAATCGACGCCCGGATTGTGTGGTTGAAAAACAAAATGATCCAAGGCTTCAAGGACTTTCACTTTACCGCGGCACCTCGCAGCTCACCAAGAAAGGTCACTTAACAGTTCACCGGCATTAATGGGAGGAACGAGTAGCTCAAAGTTGGTGGAAGAAGTTCTTTCTTTGGACAAACCGTTTACTATTTTTCCAGATGCGTGTTTTAACTCAAGTGGATTCGTATTTTCAACCTCTACAACACAGGTGACTGAATGAAATGAATTGAAGCTTAACATTAAATGGTTTAATCGTTCTTATTTTTGTTCAGGAAAGCAATTTGTATTTTTCTCTCGACTGGATATAAATAGCAATCATCTCTACTCGTTTTGCAAGCAAAGAAGTAGTTGAATTGTTTGTTTGTTTTGTTGTTTTCATGCAAGCGAACGAGTGTTTTCACTCCGCTTGGCTGACTGTTTTCAGTGTTTTTCGACGTCGGTGCCTCAACAGCATTAAAAAAACTTTTGCCCCTAACTTATCAACAAGTAATCGCAATGAGTTTACCGCCGACCGGTTAGCTCAGTGGTAGAGCACCGGACTAGCGTGCGGGAGGTCGGTGGTTCAAACCCCGGTCGGACCAACACTCAGGGTCTTTAAATAATTGAGGAGAAAGTGCTGCCTTTGTAATAACATTTGCAAATGGTTAGACTTTCTAGTCTTCTCGGATAAGGATAATTGATTCTGTGGGACGTAAAAGAACCCACACACTGTTCGAAAAGAGTAGGGGACGTAGTTCCCGGTGTGATGGTCTATCTCTCATCTGATGAATAAATGCTCGGAGATATTAGCTGCACAAGCTACTCTAAAATCCGAGGGTAAATAATGTGATGTATGTATGTATATGTATGTATGTATGAGTCCTCGTAAAATTAAGCATTAAGCCCAGGCTAAACGATCAAACACTTCATTCAACATCGTGTTGGAAGATAATTTAAAACGGCTTTCTATGTTTGATCCATATGAAACATTCATCCAACATTTCGCTCTACGAACAAATGTTTGATCGTTTAGCCAACCCAACTAAGAAAGTGCACAGTCAGTAAAAAGCAAACCAAATGAAGAACGTGAAAATTTCAGCGATAACACGCAAACTGAGTGTCCTGTGTACTCGCTTTGTCTTGTGTTTGGTCAAACATTGTCTGTTTTCCTGCTAGCAGAGGTTTCTCGCCCAAGGAAATTTGTTTATGGGCTAGTCACCCAAAGTTATGTTTGTCAAACACTATGTTCAGGAAAATGTTTGATCGTTTAGCGGGGGCTTTAGTATTACTTGTGTTTTGCGCAAAGAACACAATTTCAGCAACTTCTGAAAACACAAATAATATCAATTCTTAATTTTTCTCGGCCCAGTGCGATTACCTATCCAACCATCGGTTTGTTTTCCTTTTTCTCTTTTCTCCGATATTTAAGCTTATGTCAAAATTGCTTAACAATTTTTATTAACTTGCTACGAAATTGTCACTTGTCTATTTTCCCTACCTTCTCCAAAGAAACCTACAAACCTACGCATCGTCAGTGAATTTGTTTTCTTGTAATGTTTTGTTATTCTGTGGTTTGTGAATCGTTGACTGCTCTAAACGATCAGGTTCATACTCTACGGACCGTTATGTAAAAACTTAAGATTGCTTAGTAATTTTTCTAGCTTACTAGAAGCTTACTTGTCAACTTTCTTCACCCATTCCAAGAGTCTTCGAACAAACATAGGCGTCCAGTTGTTTTGGAATGTTTTAATGTTTTGACGTTTTTGAACCGCGGTCGATTCCTGTTGACTGCTCTAAACACAAAATATTGGCGCAAGGAAGCCATGCGAAGTTGCTCAATACCAGTAAATAAAATAATAACCATCGAGCTCCGATTTTAGGCTTCGCTAAATCTATATATTATTATTATTATTATTATTATTATTATTATTATTATTATTATTATCGATTTGTAACAGCGTTCTCTGTTAGCTGAAAGTCTATGTGGGCATTTGGCCTCCTTCCGAGACCTGAGGTGTCCAGACTGATGGGAAACCCTTCACCATTTCACTTTTGACATCAGTCACGCAGTCCAATTAAGTATCCAAAACTTTCCTGAGTATTCTTGCAGAGCCTAGCAGACACGCTGTCTGTAACAGATCGAATGCACTTGTCATTTCTGAAGCCTCAAGACCCTTAATAAGTCCCTTAGGCACAGTCCCCAAAGCCCCAATGACGATCGGAATGATCTTCAATTCGTGACAGTTCCACACACGCCCAATTTCTCGTTTAAGGTCTTGATAGTTCTAGTTTTATCATTATCATTATCATTATCATCATCATCATCATGATCATCATCATCATTATTATTATTATTATTATTATTATTATTATTATCATTATTATTATTTCAACCATGGACAATAATCCTGCTGATATACGTATGGATTTAAATGGTGATCTAATCGGCGTATTATAAACAAGAAAGAATATAAAAGCAGGGACCGATACAATGCAGAATAGTTTTAAATTCTGTGTGCTATAGTTTGGCTGGCCAAACCAGCCTTTTTCAGGTACAATGAGAGAATTTACATTGGAACGGGTGTTAGTGTAGTAAGATGCCGAAAAAATTCGGCTTAACAATAAAACGACAAATTAAGGTGGGACTTACAGTGAATTGGAGTGAAATTTGAAGGAGTTTTAAGAAGGGATTAAAATGTACAAAAATGTTCTGAAACACCACCAGACAGTTGACACCCCACAAAGGCACTGAAGGTTGCTGGGGAACTGTTTTGGTGTCCATTTACTAATTTTCCACTTCAAATTCCAATTTTAAGGGGGCCCTCTGGTTGAAATTTAGAAAATCTGAAAAAAATTTGCAAAAAAATTATTTTTGGAAAAATAACTATGCCAGTCTATCTAGATTTGGGATATCATATTCATTTCTTCGTGAATTCTTTTGCGGGGTCATAAAACAGCAGTTGTTTTGGAGTTGTTTTTCTGTTGCCATGGTAACCAACTGAAAACAACGAATTTTGACCCGAATTTCCAGACTTAAATGAAAATGTGTCACCCTAGTCCTTAGGCTTGAGATCCTGCAGGTTTCCTATTCCATTCCAGATTTTAGATTTTGCTATTGGAGGCCCGGATACTAAGCTAGAGCAATAACCAACAAGGTCGCCAGTTTTTCATCGACGCCTGGCAGTTTATAGTCATAGTTTTCGGTCAAAACAACAAAAATTATGCCAAAACTAGGAGAAAAACAGTTGGTTCTAAAGAAATGTATACCAAAAAGACGAAAAGGGTTCAAGGGAGTGCAAAAACAAGTTATAAGAGCGAACGAAGCCGCGAAACAGCATACCATAAACACCACCTTGTCGGTGAAGATGATGTGGTGAGCGAAATGATTCCACCACCAACAGCCCCGTGTTCTTTACGAAAACGCAGCACTTTTCAACTTGATGCTTCCTCCTCTGATGAAAGTATTGTGAGTGACTTGGAAACCGCACAAGGATATCGTCTGGTATCAATGAAGAGCCTCAGAAAGTTTGTGACGAGACTTCACACTCATGCACCATGTGCCTCAGGTGAGATGAAATTGTTTACTTAACTATTAGGCAGCAGAACGTAAAAATCAATCTGTAATGTAATAATTTATTGAGATTGAGGAGAGAAACTTACAGATTATGTTCTTTAATTTACCAAATAGGTGAAGTTGAAGTATTAGAGAGTACAGTGAACAGGATGGGGTTGTCAGAGTAGTTCAATCTTTGTCAAGTGTGACTGTGGCATGACAGAGTTCCTTGCCACCGGTGATCATCCCTCTAACGATACCAAACCAAGGAAAACTCAAGGCAAAGATGTCAATAGAAGGTTAGTGTATGGAGCTTTTGAGATGGGAGTTGGAAAGAGGGTACGGCTAAGTTGTGTGAACTGTTCAACTTGCCACTCAAGGTGTCACTTTCATCCTGGTACGGCCATGAAGAAGTCCTAAGCAAGGCCCATGAGGAGGTAGTACAAGATCAATAAACAAAAAACAGAGCTGAGGCAAGAAACCAAGCAATACTCAAAGAAGGTATCACTGACGATAATGATGAAACAGTGATTAGTATTCCCGTAAGTTTTGATGGAACTTGGTCAAAACGAGGTTACACCACCAATCATTGTGTTGGATTTGTTATCTCGGCTGCCACTGGTAAAGTGCTTGACCTGGAAGTTATTTCCAAAACCTGTGGTTTGTGCTCACAAAAGAAGTCAACTTTAACTGAAGAACAGTTTGAGGAATGGTTGCAAACCCATCAATGTGAGGGCTCTTACAAGAGCTCCAGTCCAAGTATGGAGATGGAATGTGTAAAGAGGATGTGGGGGAGGAGTGAGCAGGACTTCATCAGGTACACATGGATGATTTCTGATGGGGACTCAAAGGCCTATAATGCAGTTTGGAACATTTATGGTGCCTGTGATACTTGCCACCATTACAAAAATCTCAAAAACACTGACCAAGAGTATGTCACATAGAAACGATCAGAAGACTTCAAGAAGTGGGAAGAGGAACATCTGGCTGGAACTGCAGATTGTGACAGGGTCATGAAATCATGCAATGAACCCAGAAGGAAGAAAAAGAAGAAGTAAACCAAGAAAAACTTTAGACATATTCATTTCAACATATATTTGCCAACATACTGGCTTTTTATGTGGAAAACTAACTTGAAACCATGTTTCCAGACATCATTTACTTTAAATTGCGTTTTCTGAAAATATGCAATTTTTGTGCTTTTTTGGGTACCCCCTTAAATTTCTCAAGTTGTATGTGTACTACCATAACCAAATTTGCCACAAATATTTTTGACATGACAATCTATGAACCTATTGAGCCAAATTTCATTTCACTGAATATAACTTGATTTTTGAAGAGTGGATCTTTGGTTGGAATACATTAGTTACCATAGCAACAGCAAAGACCAAATCTCGATTTCGTTCAATAGGTTTGTAGTTTATCTCATGTAGACCCATTAGGCTCAAAACCAGCTTAGCTGTATGTATTGTGCTCTAAATTTAAGGGGGCAGAAAATAGGTTGATAAATGATGTCTTTGTAATTGTTAATTATTAACCAAGAATAAACAAATATGGTCATTTACACTCACTGGTTAGTACATAGTGTCACAGACATGTTTCATGCCAATTTTCAGCAGTTAGCCATGGAAAGATTTGTTGCTATGACTATTTTGGTAATGACCTATTTTAAGGCTGAATTTCAACCAGAGGGCCCCCTTAAACCTTCATTAAATCTTCAATATTCTCCATTTCCCTGACTGTTTAACAAATCCTTCTAAAAAAATTATCTCTTCCAAAATATGCCCAAAAAACACCAAAAAACTCACAAGATATCCCACGCAGCTTCGTGGGATGAGCATAGGGATTTTGGATTGCTTGAAATGCGAGCGAGATATTAACGTCAAATCCATGTTAAGCGACGCAAAAACGGTGTTTAGGTTAAGGTGCTATGGTACCCTAGACTACTTTTTTCTCCAAAATCAAGCTCATGCAGGAGAAACCACCATCACGCAACTCGTTGCCATGAATGATGACATACACAATAATGTTTGAGTCTCTTGTTGCCATGGTAACAGAACAAGCTTTTGTCAGATGTCTTTAATAGTGCTTCCTCGTTAACAAGAAATGAGCGAAAATGCTTAGTCAGTGATTTTACCAATTATCTTTGTATAGATCTATGATATGAGCGTAAACTTGTGGACTGACTCTTGTTATTTGCAGAGAGAAAAATCTTCAAAGTTTCACTTTGCCAAAAATGGGTGTTTTCTGCCCATAGCACCTTAAGTCCCGCCTTCAAGCAGAGCAAGAACAATTTTAATTTGATGAATTTGAACCTATAAATGAGTACAAATATTGCTTTTCCTTTTCCTGTCGACCGTTTTGTGTGCAGATCTAATATAGTCAAATCTCGACTACTGAAAGAGCCTGTTTGCAGTCTACTAGCACGCGCGGCAGGTGGTGGAAAAGAGGGGGAAGGAGGGGGGAATCGAGGGGAGCGCAGGGGAAGGGAATATAAACCCCTTCCTTCCCGTAGCGCTTCGCGTGCTCACCCGGTTTCCCCATTCCCTTCTCCTTTCTTGACAACCTTGACCGGCCGTCAGCCGATACAGAATCAAGTCATGGCCATGACTCTTTGGTTCGTATTCCATACCCAACGTAAACGTCTAGTAAAAACCCAAACCGGCGACGGCTGTAAAGGTCTAAGGTTTGGCCAAGCGGTAATAACTGCTCGTAAGAGAGTGAAGGAGATTAAAGCATCTTATTGTTGTTGAAAGGTATCAAATTCCAAGTAAAAGTACAGGCCGATGGCCAGTCACTACTTACTTAACTAACACTGGGCAAATTCTTTGCCGTCTAATTTCGTCTCTCGACAAAATTGTAGTGAAAATGTTCGGATAGCCTAATACACTTTTCCTAAGCCATTAATTGCTGAGATTGCTTTAGTGAAACACACTGACGTCTGCCATAATAGTTCGTTTTTCACGTGATAAAGGCAACGCCAACGAACAATCGTCCGACAATAGAAATCCAACCCTCGCTTGGGAGATCTAAGAGATCTAGAATAGTCGCTCAAACGACATTATTTCATTCTTCACTCGGAACTCGAGGGAAGCGCACGGTTTGGTGAGTAACAATGGCTTGCCTTGTAGGATAGAAAATCAGGATCTAGGCTTTCATAAGAAAGCTAAAGAAACATTTTATTTTGCCGGCTTGATTCCGACAATCTTGTCAGAGTTGTAACATAATCATATATTGATAAACTCAATGGATAATTCGTTCTTGTTGGGTGGACTTCACACTCGAAATCTGTCAGTTATATCGTCCTCTCGAAACAAATCTCGCCTTAATCCTCAAGGCAAACTATACCGTTTCGGAGAACAGCTGGGGCCTAGTCGGTCTGACTTCCTAGATTGCGAGAACCGCAAGATCTGTACGATATTTGATGTCACTCTCAGCCTTTCTCGCTGCTTCTTTGGGTTTCAGAGAAGAGGCCTTCCAAGGGATTATAGTGTTTGCGGTTTGGTATTTCTGATAAGAACGATCTGTAATGCGCGCACGTGATTTGGATTATATTTCCGAGCGTATATCTCTGAGCTTATCTATGCACTATTATTCGCGAGTTGAAAACGCAAAGGTCATCTTCAAGACCGAGTATGCTGGTGAAATAAAATAGGAAAACACAAAATTGGCGACGAGGATGCTCGATCACGTTCCTACGTCCGGCAGTGCAACACCAGCTATTTCAGCAAGTTCTTTTGGTCCTAAGACGTCCTTACAACGTCCCGCGCTGCCGTCATTTTCTTTGGCAGATTCGTCTACTCTCGGACAGCGTTGGTCCAAGTGGGTTCAGTCATTCGAATAATTTATTCTTGCTTCTGGGATAACGGATCCCGAACAAAAGAGGGCAGTTCTTCTACACCTTGCAGGCCAAGTGGTACAAGATGTGTTCGTCACGTTACAGGACACAGGCGAAGACTACGATACGGCGCTTCAATACTTAACGGCTTACTTCGAGCCCAAAAAGAGCACATTTTTCGGTCCGCTGCTCAAATGCCCGACGAGCCCTTCGATGCCCCCCCCCCCCTTTTTTTTTTACTTCAAGGACGTCACATATTGCAATGTTTTTTGGAGGTTTCTTTGATAGGCATCAACAATAAGCATTGCCTTCTTCCATATTTTTTCCTTTTTTTCCCATTCAATATTTTACAGGTATTATTATTATTATTGTTATTATTATTATTATTATTTTTAATAAAAAACAACTCATTATTAATAGCAATAAAAATATTACCTATTTACATAATAATCAAATATATTAAGAAAACAAGATAATGGCTCAGTTTCCAAACAATGTGTAAAAAACTAGGCTAAAATCTTCCTTTATAAAAAGTCTAAAACATCGTATTAGGTATAAAATAATGTTATTATTATTATTATTATTATTATTATTATTATTAATTTGTTGGTTTTTCTTTCTCTTCCCTTAAGGTGGGTAATTTGAGTGAAATTATAAGAAGTTTGAAGAAGGGAATGAAATGTTTACAAAATGTTTTGAAACACCACCAGCCAGTTGACACCCCACAAGGCACTGCAGGTTGCTATGGGAACTATTTGGTTCTAATTTCTAACTTCAAATCCCAATTTTAAACCTTCATTAAATCTTCACTATTTCCTATTTCCCTAAACATTACTAATCATTTGGAAAAATTATCGCTTCCCAAATATATCCAGAAATTCATAAAATATTCCACAAACGCAAACGAGTTATTTAAAACATTAAATCCATGTTAAGCGAGCTAAAAACGGTGTTCAGGTGTAGCCCCTCCTTAAAGTAAAAATTCAACCGCTCAGAATGCGATCTACGGTGTTCGAGGAGTATCACAAATAAAATTTACTATTTCTGATTCTTTTCTTGTTTTCTTTGATTTTGATATGTTGTCTATGATTAAAAAGAAAAATCCTTTTGGTTTTTATCGTGTCATTTTGATTTTGAATTTGTCGCGATTGATTTCTCAAGTTGCACTTTGATTTCCAAAATTTGTCGCGTTTGATTTCTCAAAGGCATTTTTGATTTCCAAAATTTGTCGCGTTTGATTTCTCAAATGCATTTTTGATTTCCAAAATTTGTCGCGTTTGATTTCTCAGATGGTACTTTGATTTCCAAAATTTGTCGCGTTTGATTTCTCAATTTCCAAAGTCTGTCGCGTTTGATTTCTCAAATGACACTTTCGATTTCCAAAATTTGTCGCGTTTGATTTCTCAAATGACACTTTTGATTTCCAAAAT
>JAEMWC010000414.1:455000-492500 GCA_016490735.1 Pachyseris speciosa | reverse complement strand
TT
Organism: Pachyseris speciosa; assembly: GCA_016490735.1. Lineage (NCBI taxonomy): Eukaryota > Metazoa > Cnidaria > Anthozoa > Scleractinia > Pachyseridae > Pachyseris > Pachyseris speciosa. Next base: position 492,498 of record JAEMWC010000414.1, on the reverse strand, counting down.
ATTTTAAAATACAGCTTTTTGTTGCTGAAAGTATATTTTTCACCACACTATGTTAGTTTTAAATCCACTTCTAGCCATTTCAGAGGAACCCCGAGTTGACTCACCCCCGAATTGACTCACGCTAACGCGTTCGAAGTGAGACCCCTCACTTGCAAAGTTGCTGCGCGGGCCCTGTATGAGCCCGTGAGACTGAACACTCTGACCAATCTAGATTAGTGTAACTGGCAATTATCACAATTAAAGATTAAAGATAAATTTTGGAAATCAAAAGTGTCATTTGAGAAATCAAACGCGACAAATTTTGGAAATCAAAAGTGTCATTTGAGAAATCAAACGCGACAAATTTTGGAAATCAAAAGTGTTATTTGAGAAATCAAACGCGACAAGTTTTGGAAATCAAAAGTGCCATTTGAGAAATCAAACGCGACAAATTTTGGAAATCAAAGTGCCAATTGAGAAATCAAACGCGACAAATTTTGGAAATCAAAGTGCAATTTGAGAAATCAAACGCGACAAATTCAAAATCAAAATGACACAATAAAAACCAAAAGGATTTTTCTTTTTAATCATAGACAACATATCAAAATCAAAGAAAAGAAGAAAAGAATCAGAAATAGTAAATTTTATTCGTGATACTCCTCGAACACCGTAGCGATCACCTCCTCCAATTCCCCGCTAATGGAGGAAAAGGAACGGTCATCAATCGCCGCCGACCGCTTGCCACGAAGGCAAAGTCTGCGACGCGCTTCGCGCTCAGAGGTGAACGCTTCGCATCGTCATCACGGTTGATGGAGTTGTCTTTGTTAGGGTACAAAGACGGGACGCGTACTATAGAAATGATCCTAGTAAGTACGGTCTTAACACGAACGAGGCATAGAGGAAGATGTCTTTAAAAATAGAGGTCTTTCACGTATGGGAGAAAATGCATTTGGGTGTCCAATACGCATGCGCATTTTCCCGAACACGTGTCTGATGACATTTAATGACAAGGATCGTAGATGGATAAGTTAAATTATTTTTACAATGTTTTTTTTTTTGAGGTTTCTTTGATAGGCATTACCAATAACAGGAGACAATAAGCATTGCCTTTTTCCATAGTTTTCTCTTTTTTTTTTCTTTCTCATTCAACTTTGTATACGTATTATAAGAAAAAAGCTACGATGGGCAAAGACAAAGAGTATTTTATTGTTATTATTATTATTATTATTATTATTATTATTATTATTATTATTATCGTTTTCAGTGGTATGAATTGCTTCCTACAGTCTCCTAGAACCGGGGCCAATCCTTGGTCCTGAGGTACCAGGGAGGGGTTTTATTTGATGGACAGAAACGTTCTCAGTATCATTATGATTATGATTATTATTATTATTATTATTATTATTATTATTATTATTATTATTATTATTATTTTACTTCACTTTATTACTTGTCCACATTTACCTTCTAGGGCCAGAACCAAACCATGGTTCTAAGGCACTAGAGGAGTGTTTGTTCAATTTACTTGATTGAGAGGCCCTTTCTCAGAATGTGTGCTGTTCCCAGAAGTGCTGTTTTCTGGATTTCATGTGGGTTGTTGTTGCCTGGGATTTCGCGCAGCTGTTTTTCAGTGACTTTCCTAATAACTCCAAGGGCACCTACGACAACAGGAATTACCACTGTTCTCATCTGCCACATACGGGCTATTTCTATCTCCAGATCTTTGTATTTAGGTTTGTATTATTATTATCATCATTATTATTATTATATTATTATTATTATTATTATTATTATTATATGAATTCTTAGTCGCGATTCAGACGCCCGGAACTTTTCATGAGCCGAACCTAATGCATTTAATTAAGAACATGAAAAGTTCGGCGTCTGAATCACTGATCGAACGGCCATTTTAATTCGGAACGGCTCAGCCGTTCTTCTCGCCTGATTTGATTCAGAAGCCGACATTTTCATGTGACGACTGTAATCAGTATACATGAACATGTTTACACTTCGCCTGAAAACCGCTAACAGTATTGATTGGTTTTTCTGAACTGTGTTAGGAATGTTCGCAATTTCAACTTAAAGTGATATATTAAGAGAAATCCCAGAACAATGTTCTTTGGGAAAATCCATAAGCACAATGCGCCCGATGAAACAAGCACAGACTTAGATTGGATTTTGTTTTTCTTTTTAGACTTTTATTATTATTGTTTTTAAGCAGGAAATGAGGGATCCACTATTTTTGGAGGATTAAAAATGCAGGCCCAAGTTAAAGCTAATAATAGCCTCTTGTTTCGTTTGTTTTAGCGTCGAAAAAAAACTTTTTAGCGAGGGTCTTCGTTTTGCAGTTTGAGGGGACACTTGCCGTATTTACTCGAAGTGAAAGTACCAATAAACGCAGCAAATCAAATCACCGCACCCAATCAGAAGAATGCGGCGTTTATTCAAGGATTGTAACAAAAAATTGCGATTCTATTTCAACAAAAAAGCGAGATATTGGAACTTTAACCCTGGAATAAACGCCGCTTCGGATACCCTCAAAATTTAGTTAACGCCGCGCCGTTTAAACGATTAAATGCGGTATACGTTTTGCATAGGGTCTCCCCTCTTCTCAGTGACCCTGGTAACGAGGTTGTCTAGAGTCAAGCCTTCCGGGGCTTCGTTCATTGGTTTGCATACACCCAGATACAGGTTTGCATACATCCAACCGAGTCGAGACATTTTTACCTAAACAGCAAGGTCACGATAACATATACACAGCCCATTCTACTGCTGCTAGGTGGCTGAAATTGCCAGAATTATCAAAACCTAGTTGCCTTCTCTCCTTCTTTGTATAAACTTCCAAAGGTCCCCACGGACTCAAGTCATATAGGATCAAAAGTCTGAGAAATGCAACGATCGAGACGAAGGCCGCCACTCGTAGTGTCGGGTGATAATAGAGTGTAGAGTGTAGAGTGGAGGAAAACGGACGGTCATCCGACCGCCGCCGAGCACTTCCCACGCTTTGTGCTCAGAGGCGAATCTCGATATTATACTCCCTATACAACGTCTTACATCATAAAGAGCTCGAATTCTCAACGGTCGCTGGTAACCCAGGCCAATACGACCGGACTCATGGCTCACATTTCGCCTCACTCAACGCTTCTGAAAAACACTCTTACTCGTATCGTGAGCTTGGGACGCCCGTGGAGAGACAGAGAGACAGGGAAGTTGACCTACACACCCAGTCTTTAATCATGAAAGACTGCTTCTTAATTTTCTTTTAGGACGATGGCCATATCAACACACGAAGGGGCCTATATCAAGTACTTTGGAAAGAGGTTTGAAAATCTTTCACCAAACTCTACTGATAGGGATGTTAAACACCTTTATGACGAGTGGGCAGTGGGATATGACAAGGTAAAAGCTACATTATCAGCATCGTTCTTGCATGGTTGTCATTTTTTAAGACCAAGTTTTGGTTTATTATCATAAAAAAAACCTTTTACAATATTTCGGCTCTATTAACTCATTCTTGTCCGACTCTGCAATTTGTTGGTCCATATGGACCAATGCTTTGAAAACCTGTAACTTTCACAAATCCCAGACTATGGTTGAAATGAGCCATTGTTATTGCCAAATCTTCAGTATTTTAGACTTTACCACCCCATAACTCCCAATTTTCATGGATTATGACCGTTTTCTCTGTTATTCTGTTGCAAACCAAAAATGTTGGCTTCGGACGCCCTCGGACAACACCTGGATAACGCTATTTGATTTCAGTTGCTCTCACTTGTCTGTATTAAATGTTTGCGCTTGTGACCCAAAGGTATTCTGGGAAATTCTTGCATAACGGTTGCGTGTAAGTCCTCCAAATTCCATTTCAGATATTTGTTAGAACTGTTTCGAGCCACCCAGTCCCGCTGACAAAATAGTGCACCGATTGCATTATTTACAAGTCAAAACTCGCCAAAATATAATTGTCATAATAATAATAATAATAATAATAATAATAATAATAATAATAATAATAATAATAATAATCACTTTATTTAAGCCTCAAATCTATTTAGCCAAGCACAGATGCTATACTAATTGGGGAGACTAAATAAGAGGTCCCCGAATCCACCTACACTTCAGTTTGCGATAAAAATCATGAAACTGGCCCGTAAAATGAGACGAGACAGCATTCCAAAGAATAGCGCCTCTGTAGCTAATAGAGTTTTTTAAGAAACTGCGAGTTAAAACGCGGGACGATTATGTTATTCAGTTATTCCTTCTGAAGCTGTACGCAGTGCAAGGTTTTTTTTGCTAAGTATGATAAGGCGGCAGGTCCTTCACCTATAAACACGCTGTGGAGTAGTTTAATTAAATGAAGTTTATCATAGAAGGTATAAGTGCTCCAATTCGAGTGTCGGTATACTTCATCAGTAGCATATCTCGAGGTAAGTTGTATATTATTCTGGCTGCTCTGCGGTGAAGTATTTCCAAAGAATGTAGAAGGTCCGCATTTGGACAAGCGCCCCAAACGACCAGTCCATATAGAACTGATGGCAATATTATCTTAAAGTACAAGTCTAATACGGCGTTTCTGCTCAGGAAAAAAGTCCTTTTCAAGAGGTTCAGTTTGTTAACAATTTTTTTTACATCTCTGCGATGATGTAACCAGGAAAGCCTGTCGTCGATAATAACGCCCAAAAGACGAGTGTGTTTCACCCACTCGATCCGATCCTCTCCTATAGTCACAGAATTTAGCGGCCCGATGTGCGGTTTTCTCATCAAAAGCATAGCTTCGCACGTAGCCGAGTGAGGGGTTAAAGTGTTTTCTAGACACTAACTAGTGTTATCGACAGTGGTATCGACAGTGGTATCATCCGCGTACATAAAGATAGAGCCAGAGGTAACAGCATTTGGTAGATTGTTAGTGTACAAGGCGAACAACGTAGGGCCCAGTACTGAACCTTGGGGAACCCCGAAAGTAACGTTTAGCACAGTTGAGTGGTGGCCGTTTACTACCGTTCGGTCGGTTAGATAGTCAGTCAGACATCATGGATAGTAGGGAACCTTGAACTCCAAATGGAATTCAACTTACTTATGCATAGTAGGATAGCGTGAGAAACACAATGAAAAGCTTTTTTGAAGTCAAAAAACTCCACAGCAACCACTTTATTGGCATCAATTGCTATTCTCCAGATTTCTGAGAGATGTACGAGCAATAGTTTAGAGTGCCCCTCTCGGTAGGCCCACTGTTTATCAGTTACTAGGTCATTTCGGAAAACATGTCGGACGACTGTTTCGGATACACAAGATTCCATTATTTTGCTTGGAACACTTAGAAGCGGTATCGGTCTGTCGTTATTTGTGTCAGCTTCATTACCTTTCTTATACACGGAATCAGATACTTACCGAATGATAGTTAAACTGTGGGCTTAGAAACAAGCAACAGCGTGTGACAAGAGTGACAAGAAAGATAGAGCCTTAACCCCTTATATAGAATAATGAGACCGACTTGACCTCCAACCTTCGAGAATTACTAACAGAGGGACAAAATTTCGGACAATAATGAGTTAAAGAGTCATAGTCATGTAATTTAAGTTGGACAAATGGGCAGAGCAGATGAAGAGAGAATCATTACATCTTTCAAGTATTTTTATTTCAAAAATTTATTCTCAGGACAATGCCTCAGCAGGCTCCGCCTTTCGCAAACCACTTGCGGAACTTTTGGATGGTGCACTGACGGCCGCTTTTCCCAACAAACCGAAAGATCAACTCAAAATCATCGACGCAGGGGCTGGGACAGGGGCGGCCGCAATAGAACTTCAAAAACTCGGCTACACTGACATGGATGCCTTGGATATCTCACAAGAAATGTTGAATGAGGCCAAAAAGAAAGGCATACCGTACAAGCGGCTCATCTGCGCCCCCCTGACAGAAACTCCAGTTCCGGAGATCGAAACAGGAGAGTTTGATGGCCTTATTTCTGCCAGTGTCTTGGTGAAGGCGCATGTGCGCCCCTCTGCCTTGGTTGAGATGATTCGAATGGTAAAGACCGGTAAGGGAATAAAGGGGGTATAGCAAATTCAGTCCATACCATTACATATTACAGCGAAGGGAGAATATGTTTAAAGATCAGACTTAACCACTAGAGATCATTTCCCTTAGTCTCATTGGATACACCCTTGATCAAACTGATTTGGTGGGAGGAGAAACTTGGTGCTGATCACTGTTGAAACGTAATGTCACAGGGAACCCAGACAATCTGTTTGTGTGACCCTTTGTTATTTTATAGTAAATGTATGGGATTTACCGTATGTTTCATGCTCTAGCGACGAATCGCTAAATATATGTATTGAACAACGATAAATAAAAGTTAAATTGTCTTACCTGTGGTGTACGGCCGTCCTTCTTTTGTCTCAATAGTGATATTTTAAGCGATTTTGTCGGGTTTTGTCTTCGCCGCCGACTGTGCCTCATAAGAACATTTCTTATGAGGCACAGTCGGCGGCGAAGACAAAACCCGATAAAATCGCTTAAAATATCATTGTTAAGGCAAAAGGACGACAGTACACCACAGGTAAGACAATTTAACTTTTAGTTATCGTTGTTCAATACATATATTTAGCGGTTCGTCGCTAGAGCATGAAACATACGGTAAATCCCATACATTTACTATAAAATAACAATGGTCACACAAACAGATTGTCTGGGTTTCCTGTGGTAATGTAGTACCACAGGTAAGGGCAAAATGTGAATTTGGTAATCCTGCGACATGAGTGTGATTTTATTCAGTCGTACAATCACTGAACGTCATCAAGGGAGTTTATTTACAGGATTAAGGCCCGGTTCAAACGTCGAACTTCTCATGTGCCGAACCTAATGAAAATGAGCGAAAACAATAGATTTTTCTCATTTGCATTAGATTCGGTACATGAGAAGTTCGACGTTTGAACCGGGCCTAAGTGTTCATACAGGATACGAAAACCAGTCCTGTAGCTCAACAAACTAAATGGTCTCTATATAGTATAAACTAACTTGTCAAAAATATTTAGTATTCATTTCACATTAAACATTTCAATAACACGCCAAAACAATTAGGACGTATTCATCTTGGTATAGTTAAGTCCAAATGACAAGATGCAAAAACGAGGGCAAAATTTAGTGGAATTAGTAATGTAATCGGCCAAAGTGTTTTGCTTTCCGACAACTGAGAACCGATTTCTTAGTTCTTGCTCTTACTGAAGGATTTAAGACACTGATTTTGTCGTTTCTCGTTTCATCAAAGGTGATGGAGCACGGGTATTTGAACAACACCAAAGAACTGTCGCGTATCTCAGATGCTTAGTTTTAACTCTCAGTTTTTCTTTATCATTCCTAGGTGGCATTCTGGTTTTCAATATTCGCTGCAACGAACTGGAAGACTACGAGCCTAAGATGGTGGAACTGGAGAAAGCTGGCATGTGGGAAAGACTCTGCAAGACAACAATATCTTATTTTGAGAGCGATGACTTACCGAAAGATGCTTTAGGCCTCGTGTACAAAGTAACAAGGAAATAATCATGCAGAGAATTACAAGTAATCTTAATTATTCTCCAGAGGGCAGTGTAAAGTCAATGAAATGATACATCAGTAGGAACTAACCAACTAGAGTTAGCACCTTGATTTTCATTGTTGCAGTGTGACTCTTCAATAAACGAAAGTGAGTTGATTTATTTTCCTGTGTGCCTGGAGTAGTGTTTTGACAAACTTGATCAGCAGTCGGCCCACAGTCATATCACATTGAGCCTATTAGGTAGCGGTGATTGTAACTGAAACATTCAAGTTTCGAAATGGTTAAATTGAAAGCAACTCGTGATTTGCATAAATTTAGCCGTTTTCGTCCTTAAATATCTTACAATCACAGCCACCTGGGAGGCTCAATGTAAATTGAAAATGCTTTGCTACCATGATAATTCCTTGAACGGAGAAGAAAAGAGCAAAAGTTTTCGATGTCAGTAAAGTGTGAAGAAAAATGCGGGAATGAGAAAAACCGTCCTTTTAAAGTTTATTTGCAATTAAAAAAACGTTCTTACAGGTTTTTTTTTCTAATTTGGCCTTCAAACTGTGCAGAGAACTTGAGTAGTTTACACTTTTTAAGTTTCGTTATGGATTGTGTGACTCGATTTCGAGATAATGGATATTTTTCAAAATGAGTGGCCAAGCGTTTCCGTCGCTATGGTAACAGCTGTTGGTTGGAAACGAATGAGAAAATAAAGTTTGATCATACATCGAAAAGATGTTGTAGTGTCATGGAAATCGAATCTTGTCTTTGACACGAAGATCGGCCTCGACTGAAATTTCATCTTAGCTCACTTTCAAGAAAAGCAGCCTTTATTGTTTTTTGTTTTTATTTTTTATTCTCTTGTGATTGTAATTAAGTAGATAGAGAGTTAGTTGATAATAATTAATGAAGCTGATGGAAATACCGTGTATAAATAAAGTTATCTTACCTTATCTTATCTTATCTAATTGAGGCCCCGTCCGCCCCCCCCCCCCTCCGGGGGGTACTCCCAGAAAATTTGGGTGGGGGTGTGCGGCCGCTTCCTGAAACCCTATTTCAGACCAAAATCTGCAATTTTCCCTACCCTATTTCAGACATGACCAAAAATTTGATACCCTATTTCAGACCTATTTCACGTACAAAGTTGGCGTAAACATAATTAAAAGACAAAAAATAAGGGCTTTTGTTGATGGTGTTTATATCGCTTAATGATGAAGAAGTAGCTTCTTCTAAAAAAGCACTCAATCCAAGACGAGTGCACAAACCATACCCAATTTCAGACCCAAATGGTCAAAATTGACACCCTATTTCAGGCCAAAACGGGCAAAAAACCATACCCATCGGAGCCGCACATACCTATATAGCCTAAATAAGGGAGTACCCCCCACCCCCGGGGTCCGGATTTTCCATAAGCTCTTACCTCGACCTCATTCTCATAATGAAGAAAGCACCGCATATAATGACAAAAGCACTTCATATAATGATGAGAAATAAGGCACCGCATATAATGTAAAAAGTGCCTGATATAATGACCACAGTACCACATATAATGACAAAAGACCGCATATAATGCAAAAAGTACCACATATAACGGACAAAGCACTGCATATCAAAGCACCGTATATAATGGAAACTTCACTGCATATAATGCAAAAATCACCGCATATCATTAAAAAGCACTGTATATAATGAAGGGAAATCACATAAGACGGTGTTGGCGTTCCATAGTTTTGGCTTTAAAAAAGGCTTTTCGCACAGAAATAGCGTGATGGAAACGAAAGTACCTGTACAACACACAAAATTATATCTATCCTTTTCAAAATCTCAGCCTCGGCTTTATTCTTAAAATATTCTTAAAATTTCACAAATTTCAGCCTCGATATTCTTATAAAATATATTCTTATAAAAAAAGAAGAGTGTATCTAGATTTAATCCAATTCAGTGTTTTTTATTTTGCTGTAAAGGGATTTTACAATTTTATAGGGATATGTTAATTGGCGATCATATGAACATTCACCGCAAAAGAACATCGTCGTTAGCGCAATGCGCCCAATGCAACAAGCCAAACTTAGACTTGCCTTTTTTTTTCTTTAGACTAGTACATGGGCTCCTGACTAGTATCAATTCTTTTTTTTAGCGGTAAATTAGGGATCCGGTATTTTGGGGCAATAAAATGCAGGTCCGGTTTTCGCTCATTAAAAATACCGTTGATCGTATCGTGAACTTGAGCCGTACAGGTACCGTAACTCAACAAGTAATAAAAGATGGAAATATTAAGGTTCCATCCTTGTTAATGTTCTGCTGCTTGAACAGAAAATCGCAAAAATTAGTTCCCAGCAGAAATTTCAGTCATCCTGAACCGAACATTTTTTTTCCAGCAAAACACACAAAACCGTACCCTTGTTCCAGAGGCCCGTTGAAAAAAAAAAAAACTAATCTCTGGCGCCCAGGGTAACAAAATCGCCAATCCGCGGCAAAAATATAACCCCTGCAAAATTTTCACGCTACATAGTAACCCTTATAAGGATAGGCAACAAACAGGAGCCCATGCAACAAACTAGTTTTTTTTTCCAGGATTGGTTCACAAGGGGTACCAAGAAAGTCAAACATTTTTATAACAATGAACACTAACACCTTTCTATGCACAATGTAAACTCTCGCCCTCTCAGCTTTCACGGCTGGGATAGTATCAGTCGTCAAATTTCGCTTTGAGTCAAGCGATCGAGGAAAATGCTTCATAAACCGATTCGGAAATTTTGCATCATTTGATTTCAAATTCTGATGAACTGAGATTTAGCGGGGGTTTTGAGTCGATTGACTTCTCGCTTTCTTGACAGTTGTTAGTTCATCAGAATATGCGATCAAATGATGAAAAATTCTGAATTTTTAAAGCGTTTTTCTCGATCGCTTTACTGTTGCTAAACCTGATCAAATAGCATATCGTTACGTCACGCATTTTTTTCACACAGATATATTGGTCTGCCTGTGGATCAAGGGAACGCCAACGAACAATAGTCCGAACCCTCGCGTGAATAGTCGCCCTAACACAAACACATTTTGTTCTTTGCTAGGAACGTGAGGGAAGCGCACCGCTTGGTGAGTAGCACTGGTTTGTCTTGTAGAATAGAAAATGGTGTGAGCTGATATAAGAAAGGAACATTCAGTTCGCCGGTTTGATGTCTCAAGATGTAAGATTACTGATTCTATGTAGTGCAGATGTTGATGTGGACTGTCGGAGTTGTAACATAATCACACTGTGACAATCGGGATAATTCGTTTTTCTTGTATGAACTTTACGCTCGAAATGTATCAGTTATATATAAACAAATCTCGCCTCGAGCCTCGGGACAAGCTTTGTTTCCAAGAGCAGCTGGGGTCTTACCAGGGCTTACGGTATTCCGCGAAACGAAACGAAACGAAACGAAAAGAAATGTATTACACATGCAAGAGTGAACAACTGCTGTATAAGAATTATTCCCTCTCTTCGAACACTGTCCTCGCTAGCCTAGCCTTGTTTCGCAAAATACCAGTAGCGGTCGATTGGTAATCGACGAAATACTGGCTTACAGATGACACGAGAGATTTGCCCTCCCTTCGAAAACTGTCAGCACTGTCCTCGCTAGATGCCTTTTTTCTCAACATTCCAATAGCGGTAGATACGACCACAAATATAATTTAAGATAATCGGATCAGGCGGATGTAGCTGGAACCTTTCAAACTGGGCAATGAAACAGGTTCATCGCCACCGAACCGAGCCACCTCGGAACAAATCGATCACAGAACGAAGCAAAGATCGGCCTCGACTGAAATTTCATCGTAGCTCGCTTGCTTTGAGTTAAACAGAAACTGACGGAGAAACGTGAAACTAAACTTGCGAAGAAGAAAACCCTTGATCGGTTCCTCAGTTTAGATCAGTTCACATAATTTAACAACACAACGGCTTGCAAACGGGCGAAATACGGTTTCAAGATGTAAACAAAAATCAGAATTATTAGTAAGTCTGGTTCAACCTTAATTCAGAGGCAAGGCAACTTTTATTCTTCAAAAGTGAAAGATCGAGAGACAACGGATTGTCTACGAAACGAACACCGAAGACTTGAATCTCAATTAATTTTACAAGTGAAGGAAACATGTTGCAACAATGCTTTGTTTGACTCTTTAGAGCGACGAATACGGGGTCTTCGTTTTGTGGAAATACCTGTCATTAAATATAAAACGAAGAACCACGCAGATTAGTCGCGCCCGAGGGCACGAGTCTTGGATCAGCTCCGTTACCACCTTAATTTCTTCCTTCACGCGATGTGCTTTTTTAGTAAAGATTCCAGTATCCCATGGGACGGTTTTGGGCTTGAGTAATCGCTGCGACATGCACTGCCATTTCACAGAAGGCATGTACATGTATTAAGCCATTTGTTTAAAAGACACTTGTCACCTTATGCTAATGATGCGTGTCTGCGTGGTTTTGTTGATAACCTCACGCTTATCATGCATGAGTGCCCAGTTTCGAATCCCCGGTGGGCATTAAATATTGCTTTCTTCCTACACACCCAGTGTTTATGATAAATGAGTGCCTTTTAATTTGTCTTTTAGGACGATGGCCATATCAACACACGAAGGGTCCTATATCAAGTACTTTGGAAAGAGGTTTGAAAATCTTTCACCCAACTCTACTGATGGGGACGTTAAAAATCTGTATGACGAGTGGGCAGAGGCATATGACAAGGTAAAGGCCACATCATCTAGCATTTAGTTTCATTTACATTACACAGCACAAACAGAACAACATAACACTAGAACAGTACAGTACAACATAGCACAGCACTAGCACTAGCACAGTACAGTACAGTACAGCACAGCACAGCACAGCACAGCACAGCACAGCACAGCACAGCACAGCACTAACACAGCACAGCACAGCACAGCACTAGCACAGTACAGTACAGCACAGCACTGCACTGCACAGCACAGTACAGCACAGCACAGCACAGCATAGCAAAGCTCAGCACAGTACAGCACAGCACAGCACAGCACAGCACAGCACAGTACAGTACAGTACAGTACAGCACAGCACAGCACAGCACAGTACAGTACAGTACAGTACAGTGCAGTGCAGTACAGTACAGTACAGTACAGCAGAGCGAAGCACAGTACAGTACGGTACAGCACAGCACAGCACAGCACAGCACAGCACTAGCACAGTACAGTACAGTACAGTACAGTACAGCACAGCACAGCACAGCACAGCACAGCACAGCACAGTACAGCACAGCACAGTACAGTACAGTACAGTACAGTACAGCACAGTACAGTACAGTACAGTACAGTACAGTACAGTACAGTACAGTACAGTACAGTACAGTACAGTACAGTACAGTACAGTACAGTACAGTACAGTACAGTACAACACAGCACAGCACAACACAGCACAAGCCCAGTCATTGTCTACGTTTGTACGTTAGTCATTTTTAAAGCACAGTACAGAAAAAATAAACAAGTGTAAAGATGCTCAATGTACGATAAGATTTAAGGTTCACGTTCCCACTAAATCATCAGAAGCTTGAAGTACAGAGCAACATAGCGCTAGCACAGAGCAGCGCTCGCACAGCGCTAGAAGAGCACAGCAAAGCGCAGCACAGCAAAGCAGAGTAAAGCGCAGATCAGCAGGGCAGAGCAAAGCGCAGCAAAGGACAGCACAGCACAGCAGAGCAAAGCGCAGCACAACATCCCACACCACAGTATAGCACAGCACAGCACAGCACAGAACAGCGAGAGCACAACGCAACATAGCAAATTACAGCAAGGTAACTCATAACACAGCGCTAGCACAGCATAGCACCGCAAAGTACGTACAGCACAGCACAGCACACTGCTAGGACAGCATAGAATAGCATAGTACAGCACAGCATGGTGCTAACACAGCCCAGCCCAGCCCAGCATAGTACAGAACAGCACAGAACAGAACAGAACAGAACAGCACACATTGTTAATGCCTATCAAAGAAACCTCAAAAAAAAAAAAAAAAAAAAAAAAAAAAACCATTGTAAAAATAATTTAACTTATCCATCTACGATCCTTGTCATTAAATGTCATCAGACACGTGTTCGGGAAAATGCGCATGCGTATTGGACACACAAATGCATTTTCTCCCATACGTGAAAGACTTCTATTTTTAAAGACATCTTCCTCTATGCCTCGTTCGTGTTAAGACCGTACTTACTAGGATCATTTCTATAGTACGCGTCCCGTCTTTGTACCCTAACAAAGACAACTCCATCAACCGTGATGACGATGTGAAGCGCTCACCTCTGAGCGCGAAGCACGTCGCCGACTTTGCCTTCATGGCAAGCGGTCGGCGGCGATTGATGACCGTTCCTTTTCCTCCATTAGCGGGGAATTGGAGGAGGTGATCGCATTCTGAGCGGTTGAATTTTTACTTTAAGGCAGGGCTACACCTGAACACCGTTTATAGGTCGCTACAGTACAGTAGAGTATAATACAGCACAGCACAGCCTACTACAGTACAGTGCAGTATAGTACACCACAGCAGAGCACAGCACGGCACGGCACGGCTCGGTACGGTACAGTACAGTACACTACAGTCCAGTGCAGTTCAGCATAGCACAACTCTGGCCTAGCTCAGTCCAGCCCAGTCCAGCACAGCATAGCACAACACGGCCAGCTGAGACCAGTCCAGCCCAGTCCAGCACAACAAAACAAACCACAGTACAGTACAGCACAACAAACCACGGTAATCTACAGTACGATATAGTACAGTACAGTACAGCACATGAAAGTACAGTTTCAGTACAGTACAACACAGCACAGCACAACGCTAGCACAGCACAGTAGAGTACAGCAGAGCAGAGCAGAGCAGAGCAGAGCAGAGCAAAGTAAAGCAAAGCAAAGCAAAGCAAAGTAAAGCAAAGCAAAGCACAGCACAGCACAGCACAGCATAGCACGGCACCGCACAGTACGCCATAGCGCTAGCACAACACAGGACAGCACAACACAGCGCTAGCATGGCTCGGCACGGCACAGCATAGTACAGCGCAGAAAAGCATAACACAGCATACTACGGCACGGCACAGCACAAATCACCATAGCGCTAGCAAGGCACAGCACAGCGCAGCACAACACTTTACAGCACAGGACAGTACTAAGATGGCACCGCACAACACAGCACACCGCTAGCACGGCACAGGACATGTACAGCAAAGCACAGGATAACACAGCATAGCAGAGCAGAGCACTGTACAGTACAGCACAACACAGCACATCACAGTACAGCACAGCACAGCACAGCACAGCACAGCACAGCACAGCACAGCACAGCACAGCACAGCACAGCACAGCACAGCACAGTACAGTACAGTACAGTACAGTACAGTCCAGTACAGCATAGTCCAGTGCAGTTCAGCATAACACAACTCTGGCCTAGCTCAGTCCAGCCCAGTCCAGCACAGCACAGCACAACACGGCCAGCCCAGCCCAGTCCAGCACAGCACAACAAACCACAGTACAGTACAGCACAACAAACCACAGAACCGTACGTTATGGTACAGTACAGTACAGTACAGTATAGTACAGCACATGACAGTACAGTTTCAGTACACTACAATATAGCACAGTACAACGATAGCACAGCACAGTAGAAAACAGCACAGCAAGGAAAAGTAAAGCAAAGCACAGCATAGCAGGGCAGGGCAGGGCAGGGCACGGCACGGCACAGAACACCATAGCGTTAGAACAGCACAACACAGGAAAGCACAGCACAGTGCTAGCACGGCACGGCACGGCACGGCACGGCACGGCACAGCACAGCGCAGCACAGCACAGCACAGCCCAGTAAAGCGCAGCAAAACACAGCACAGCATAGCACAGCACTGCCCAGTACAGCACAGCACAGCACAGCACAGCACAGCACAGCACAGCACAGCACAGCACAGCACAGCACAGCACAGCCCAGTACAGCACAGCACAACACAGCACAGCACAGCCCAGTACAGCGCAGCAAAGCACAGCAAAGCACAGCACAGTACGGCTACGGCACGACACAGCGCAAAACACTACAGCGCTAGCACAGCACAGCACAGCGCAGCACAACACTGGACAGCACAGGAAAGTGCTACACTCCCCGCCAAATTTAACTGTAACACTAGACGAAAAGGTCGCGAATTCTCATGTCACAGCATGAAAAAATTATCCTTACATTCTCTCTCAACCCATTGCTATAAACCCTGTCCCCTCTCCCGCCCCAATGTTGAATGGACATCGGGTATTCCGGGAAAAAATCCTCAGTAGCCGAATTTTTTTTCACTGTGATTGACGAGAATTCAACATTGGGGAACGGAAAATGGGGAGGGTGTCACAAGTAATTTGGCGGGGAGATCCCCCCCAAATTTGTCTGTAACACTAGACGAAAAGGTCACGAATTCTCTTGTCACAGCATGACAAGATGTTCCTTACATTCTCTCTCAACCCATGGCTATAAACCCTGTTTCCCCTCCCGCCCCAACGTTGAATGGACATCGGGTATTCCGGAAAAAAATCCTCAGTGGCCGAATTTTTTTTCTCTGTGACTGACGAGAATTCAACATTGGGGGACGGAAAATGGGGAGGGTGTTACAAGTAATTTGGCGGGGAGTGTAGCACGGCACCGCACAACACAGCACAGCACACCGGTAGCACGGCACAGCACAGCAGACCACAGGATAGCACAGCATAGCATAGCACAGCGCTTGTGCAGCACAGTATAACACAGCACAGTGCAGTGCAGCACAGGACAGCACAGCGCTAGCACAGCACAGCACAGCACGGCACGGTGGAGTACAGCACAGCACAGCGCTGGCACAGCACAGCGCAGTACACTACAGTAAAGTACAGAACGTACAGTAAAGTACAGAAAAGTACAGTAAATTACAGCACAGGACAGTGCTAGCACAACCCAGCACAGCACAGCTTAGCGCAGTACAGCAAAGCAGAGCACACCACATGGCAGCGAAGCAAAGCAGAGCGCGGTGCCAGCACAGCACAGCACATAACAGCGCTTGTACAGCACAACAGAACATAACGGGCACAGAACATAAAAGCGCAAGATAATATCGCATTGCATCATATAGCGTAGCATCACGTTACATGGCATGACATGACATGGCATGACATGAAACAGATTTTAATTGACTTTTGATAAGGCTACAAACTACCCTTAAGGCCGCTTGAGAGAGCGAATTACAGAATTATGAGCGTTCTGGAAGGAACACATCCAACCTTGCGATATAAATCGCGATTTTATGCCAACTTTGTCAACCTTTTTCTGGATGAAAACGCTGTGAATATAAGCTTAATGCCTTCAAATTATAAGTCTTCTTTAGTTCTTGCTTAGGCTTTTTATATCCTTCTTTCTTTGGCTAAATTAACGTTCCTGTGCATCAACGTCTGTTTTCGTCGAGTATTTTTTGCAATGAGAGCTGTGAACTGAGATTATATAACCTATCACAAGTGTATGCAGCTATTTCAATTAACGTTATTGGATTTTACGGCTTAAAACTTACGCGACAAGACCGAAAGGGGACATCTTAGCCGTGTACACTTGTAGAATTATTGCATCTTTCAAGAATATTTATTCTCAGGACAACGCTTCAGCCGGCTCCGCCTTTCGCAAACCACTTGCAGAACTTTTGGATGGTGCACTGACGGACGCTTTTCCCAACAAACCGAAAGATCAACTCAAAATCATCGACGCAGGGGCTGGGACAGGGGCGGCAGCAATAGAACTTCAAAAACTCGGCTACAGTGACATGGATGCCTTGGATATCTCACAAGAAATGTTGAATGAAGCCAAAAAGAAAGGCATACCGTACAAGCGGCTCATCTGCGCCCCCTTGACAGAAAATCCAGTTCCGGAGATCAAAACAGGAGAATATGATGGCCTTATTTCTGCCAGTGTCTTGATAAAGGCGCATGTGCGCCCCTCTGCATTGGTTGAGATGATTCGAATGGTTAAGACTGGTAAGCGAATAGAGGGGATTATAGTAAATTCAGTTAAACCTTTAAGCTAAAAGATTAAAGAGCATATTTTTCTCACCTTTCTCCATACCTTTACATGCTGCAGCGATGAGAGAAAGGCATGCTGTGAACGGCCAAAGTGTTTTGCTTTATCTTAGTTCTTAGCTCTCACTGAATTTAACAGACTTTTAGACTCTGATTTTGTCGTTTTATTTAATCTTCAATCAACGGTGATGGGGCACGTGTAGTTAAACAACAACAAAGTACTGTCGCGTATCTCAGATGCTTAGTTGTAATGCACATGTCATCGGCTTCCCCGTGGGGTCGACCCCAGGGCCAACCAGGAAGATACGTGGGGGGATACAAGGAGATGGATGGGATTCTTTGCCCGAGGGTAGGGGAAAATCTCGACATTGTTTTACGATCAAATATTAGGGGGTGGGGGAATTCTCAAGTTTGAAAGGAATGTCAGGGGGGTAATCTGCTGAGATCATATTACCCAGGGGACCTTGTCTTACAAGATTCCCCTATCCCCTGGGGAAATTCCTCAAGTTGGCTTGACTGATTTTACAATCCCCCTGGTTGTTGTTGTTGTTGTTGTTAGCCCGGGTGTCGACCCCACGAGGAAGCCTACGTCTCTCAGCTACTTTCCATCATTCCTAGGTGGCTTTCTGTCTTTCAATATTCGCTGCAATGAACTGGAAGACTACGAACCCAAGATGATGGAACTAGAGAAAGCTGGCATGTGGGAAAGGGTCTGCAAGAAAACAATATCTTATTTTGAGAAAGATGACTTGCCGAAGGATGCTTTAGGCCTCGTGTACAAAGTAACAAGGAAATAATCATGCAGAGAATTACAAGTAATCTTAATTATTCTCCAGAGGGCAGTGTAAAGTCAATGAAATGATACATCAGTAGGAACTAACCAACTAGAGTTAGCACCTTGCTTTTCATTGTTGCACTGTGACTCTTCAATAAAGGGATTGGAGGAATAAATAAATAAATACAAAAAATACATGCCTTGGATTAGTTGGATTAGTGTTTTGACAACCTTGACCTGCAGGTTGACCACAGTATCAAGTCAGTTTGAATTCACATTGAGCCTCCCAGGTAGCTGTGATGGTTGGAAAGTATTTAACTGTGGAAATGGCTAAATTGAAAGCAGCGACAAGGCACAGAGCTCATGATTTACATAAATTTAGCCTTTTTCGTACAATCACAGCCACCTAGGAGGCTCAACGTAAATTGAAAATCCTTTGCTACGATTATCAGATTCCTTGGACAGAGAAGAAAAGTAAAAGTTTAATATTTCCTTGCAAAGCTTGAAGAAAATGTGGAATGAGCAAAATCGGCCTTTAAAAATTTATCTGCAATTTACTACAAGTTGTGGGACTTGAGTAATTTACATTCTTTAAGTTTTTTTTCTCTCTTGGTTTTGTTATGAAGTGTCTGACTGGATTTCTACATAATTGGCCGTGTCCTTTTTCAAAATGAGTGGCCACGCGTTACTGTCGCTGTGGTAACAACCTTTGCTAGGAAACCAACAAGAAAATAAACTTTGATCATACGTCGAAAAGACGTTGTGGTGTCAAGGAAATCGAAGCTTGTCTTCTTGAGGTCGGAAATTTTGATTTCAACAGGTACACTTCAAAGCCAAAAATTAGGCACCCAAAGGGGCATGTGTGGCATACACTCCACACAACAACAACAACAACAACAACAATCTTTATTCACACTATTCAGGTACAAAGAAGAAGTAAAAAACAAAAAACAAAAACAAAGAAAGAAACTATAGAAAACAAAATGAAAGAAGTTATATAGCAATATGTACAATTTAGAATCAGTGTGCATGCAACAGCCAAAGTAGCAAAGCTCTCGAGTTGGCTGCTGCTTATTTACAAGCAAAGAAAGGAACGAAGGAGGCAAATAATAATTAAGACTAAACTAATTCACAAGGGCAAGAAGTGTTATAAAAATGGAATGGATATATTACATTAAAATTACTTTCAGAAAAGTCAGAAAACGATAGTAGATATGATTACAAAGTGAATTTTGGTGGGAAATTCAGAACTATGACTCACATTTGAGGAGATGATTTTTATACCGTTTTTTAAAACTACTAATAGAGAGCCTTTTTGAGTTTGTTGGTACCGTTTCCCATAATTTAGAGGTTACGTATACAAAAGGTAAATTTGCCAGTGTTGGTCCTTACTTTTGGTCGATGAAAATTACCCTTAGAGGCGTATCTGGTGTTAAACTTGTGTAAACTAGAAACTGTTCTGAGAGAATCGTGAAACAGTGAAGGAATATTGGAAGACTTGTTAAATATCTTATGTGCGAGTACACATGTACTCAGTTTAACAATGTTATCAAATTTAAGAATATCAAGAGGTTTATAGAAAACTTGGGATGATTCTCTACTATCAGCAAAAAACATACAACGAATGTATTTATGAATACATGTATTTTAAAATTCGTAAATCACGAGTCGCAGTGGTTTATCAGCCTATAAACCATAGAAACGTGTGGTCTATTGCTTTTATATGATAATTCAGAAGACGCGCGAAATTTCCATGAGTTTACGGGCACAATAAACCATAGCTGATTGACCAATCAGAGGACGCGCATTGCTTTGGTTATTATATAACAGTGTATAAATACAGTTGCGTGAGAATATGTATACTCACGTAGTGTCTTAATTTATACAGGATCCCAATATTTTTAGATACCTTGCTTTTTGCATGGGTAACTTGATCTTTCCAATTCAAGTGTTGAAACTTTGCAACTCATTAGCGCGCATTAACGGACTTACAACCCGATGATATAATTTTCGATCGTCCGCTGAGTGTAGTCCTGCTGAAGGACTGTTTGTGTGAGTCGGTTGGCTCGCTTGCCGACAATTGTTAGCTCATCAGAATTTGGGATCAAAATATGCAGACCTTTTTACTGGTTGTGAACCTTTTTCCTCCGGTTCGCGTGACTCAAGGCTATGTATCGTTACATCACGCGCTCGTCCTCGCAGAGATAAATTGGTCTCAAGGAAACGCCAAGAAACGATAGCCCGAAAATAGAAAGCCACAACAAAATCCACCCCTTTCGTGAGAGACGTAGAATGGTCGCCCAAATGCAAACGATAGGTCGTCATTGTTCACTTGCACGAGTGGTCGGTTTGGAACCGTTGGTGGGCATTAAGTAATGCCTCCTTCTTTTTTCCTTTTCTTTTTTTCTTTTTCATTGTTTTTGAGGATAAAAATTAGCGAAAGAAGTCTTACACAGTGTTTGCTGTCCCCTTGCTGTCGCCACGACATCATTTTCAAGCGACAACACGATGTGGGGTGATAGAATTAACGTATTCAGTGTTGTCTTAACATGTGTGCATGTTAATTAATCGATGTTTAGCGTTGGATAGAGTCCGACTGCGTGTTCATACTTGGCTTCTTTTTAATGAACAACATCTTATAAATTAATTAGTCTGTTTCTTGAGGACGAAAAAGGCAAGGGCGCCGATGGTTTATCAACTTACATCGTATATATTAGTCTGGTTAAAAAAAATTATTTTGTCATTTGAAAATGATGTCATGGCGTCATCGAAACGTTGGTGACTTCTTTCGCTAATTTGTATCCTTAAATGCTCATCAGCTTTGAGTCCGGGGGAGCTTAAAAAAAATTCATACGGGAAGGCTCCGCAACGCTGTCCGACCCCTTACCCTTTTATACACCATTTTTGACAGAAAAGGTACCCCTTTCGTATACCTTCCATTGAAAAATGGTACCCTTTTCATATACCTTCCACTGAAACAGTACAGTCATAAGGTATGTGTTCAAAATATTTTAATGAAAGGCCCTTTTAAATACCTAAATGACAGATTTCCCTACCCTTTCATATACTTTGAGTCGTGAAATCCCTACCCTTTCATATACCTGAAGCGTGAAAAAGGTACCCCTTTCGGGCGGAGCCTCCCCGTATAGGCCATTATAGGGAGTAGCCCCCCTCCCCCCCCGTCCCCAGACTTTGAGTCAAGCGATCGAGGAACTGGATCCGTCATAAAATTCGGAATTTTGCATCTTTTGATCCCAAATTCTGATGAACTGAGATCCAATGGGGTTTTGAGTCGGTTGACATTCCCGCTTGCCCGACAGTTGTTAGTCCATGACACTTTGGGATCAAAACGATCGCTTTACCGTTGCACATTGCAGTAGGTGTGTGATCCAATAGCATATCGTTACGTCACGCTCGTACTCACACAGATTGATTGGTTTGCTTGTGGATCAAGGCAACCCCAACGAAATGAATAGATTGCAAACGATATATCATTTCATTCTTCACTAGGAACTTGAGAAAAGCGCACCGCTTGGTGAGTAGCAATGGTTTTCCTTATAGAATAGAAAATGGTTATAGGCTAGTAAA
This sequence comes from Pachyseris speciosa, assembly GCA_016490735.1. Classification (NCBI taxonomy): domain Eukaryota; kingdom Metazoa; phylum Cnidaria; class Anthozoa; order Scleractinia; family Pachyseridae; genus Pachyseris; species Pachyseris speciosa. The sequence goes on along the minus strand of JAEMWC010000414.1, from coordinate 470,590 downwards.
GGGACATTTATTTCGCTAGTTTGATTCACGGTCTTGCTTGGACTGTATAGTTGGTGCGATGCAAGACCTCATGCAAACGCAGACGGAGATGATGTGGACTGTTGGAGTTGTAACACAATCACATGGTGAATGTAATGGCTAATTTGTTCTTGATTGGTAAACTTGACGCTTAAAATCTGTCAGTTATCTCGTCCTCTCGAAACAAAGCTCGCCTCAAGCCACATGGCAAGCTTTGTTTGGCATTGTTTCGAAGATCTAGAACAGCTTGCTGTGGCTCGTGTCAGTCTGATTTCCTAGCTAAGGCGCGAGCCGCAAGATCTGTACAATATTTGTTGTTATTCTTAGCGCCAGAGAAGCAATCTACCGACCATCAGCCTTGCTAGCTACTCCTTCGGGCCTTCGAACTGTGACTAGAAATATAAAAGATAACCGGCGATGTAGCAGGTTCATCGCCACCGAACCGAACCACCTCGGAACAAAACGATCACAGAACGAAGCAAAGATCGGCCTCGACTGAAATTTCATCTTAGCTCTCTTGCACTCAGTTAATCGCAAACGGACGAAATGTAAACAAAAGCAGCTATAAACAGAATTATTAGTCATGATTTGACCATAATTAACAGGCAAGGCAACTTTTATCCACCAAAAATGAAAGATCGAGAGAAAAAGGAAGGCCGAGACCGTAGACTTTAAGAATCTCTATTAATTTTACAAGGGAAGGGAATACGTTGCCTTACGCTTTGCTCGACTCTTTAGACTGACGAAATCGGTGGGGTCTACGTTTTGTAGAAATACTAGCCTTAAAATATAAACGAAGAACCTTGCTGATGAGTCGTACCGTAAGGGAACGAGTCTGGACAGGGATCCGTTTCCTCTTTTTTTCCTTTACGCAATGGTTCTTAAAGATTGCCGTATACCGTGAGATGGTTTTGGGCTTGAGTAGTCGGGGCGACACGCACCACTTCACAGAAAGTATTGTTAAAAGAGACCGTTGTCATCTTATGTTAATGACTGTGTCTGCGTGGGTTAGTCATGGTTAAGTGGATACACGCATGAGTGCCCGGTTTCGAATCCTTGGTGGGCATTCAGCATTGCCGTCTTCCTAGCCTGCATACAAGCTCTTAATTTGGGAAATTCAAACAGGTTTTTTTGCTTCGATTTTTCTTTCGAATGGCGCATTGTCACAAGCTAAGGGAGAACTTTTGACCGCGCGCCATTTGAAAGCAAAAATACCCGAGTTGGGGGGGGGGGGGGGGGGGCGAATACTCCCTTATATGGGCTATATCATATAGGTATGTTCGGCCCCAAAGGGTAGGTTTTTTTGTTTAGCCGTTTTGGTCTGAAATAGGGTATGCTTTGAGCACTCTAGTCTGGAATTGGGTATGTTTTTTAGAAGAAGCTACTTTTTCATCACTAGGCGATAAGACCATCAATAAAATTAAGCCTTCTCAATGTTTACGCCAACCGTGTACGTGAAATAGGTTCGAAATAGGGTATCGAATTTCTTGTTAGATCTGAAATAAGGTAGGGAAAATCGCAGATTTTGGTCTGAAATAGAGTAACGGTTTCAGGAAACGGGCCGCACACCCTCACCCAATTTTTCTGGGAGTACCTCGGCCGGAATAAAGCAAACAAAACCTCTCTGAATTGCCCAAGAGTGCGTCTGTATGCAGGCTACCTTTATACTTCTCTTGTTTCTTTCTTTTTTTATTTTCATTTTCTTTTTTGTCCAGTTTGTTTTTTACACGAATTGTTTATTTTATTTTATTTTTTGGTCTTATTCCTGTTATTTTGTGGTAAGAAATGAGGAGTTTCTTTCGTTTGTTTTAGTGTCGAGCAAAGCTGCAGTTTTAGCGCGCGGCTTCTTTCTGTAGCCGGTTTGAGCCGGGCACTTCTAATCAAAAAGCTCCATGCCCACCCGCCCGCGTTAACGTTTTGTGTAGACTGGAGGATAGGGGATGGTCATCAATCGCCGCCGACGTCGACGGCTTCCCATGCTTTGCGCTCAGAGGCAAATCTCGATAATTTACTACCCATACGTCTTACATCATAAAGCGTTCGAATTTTCAACGGTCGCCGCTAACCCAGACCAATACGGCCCGACTCGTAGATCACGTTCCGCCTCACTCAACCCTTCTAAGATTGTGTTAGAAAAACGGTGAGATAGAAAAAGCTAACCTACACACCCAATGTTTATGGACTTTATCATGAATAGCTGCCTCTCAATTGTCTTCTAGAACGATGGCCATGTCGACATACGAAGGGTCCTATATAAAGTACTTTGGAAAGAGGTTTGAAAATCTTTCACCAAGCTCTACTGACGAGGACGTTAGACATCTATATGACGAGTGGGCAGAAGCATATGACAAGGTAAAGGCCATATCATCTAGCATTTAGTTTTATTTACATTGCGAGTTTTGGTGGCCTCAGATAATCTGCTTTTTGACGGCTGGCGGTGTAATTTTAGGGTGTTTGACGGTTGACGGTTATTATGAAAAAATACGAGTTACAAAATAGTTATCATGGTGCTCTGAAGATTTGAAAGGTCATTCACTGGTTATCGTTATTTTTAAATCAATCCTTGTTGTTTTTCAGTTTGGCCTGAACTTTGCCCTTTATTTAGATAGCTAAACTAACTTCTGCTCCGAGATCAAATCTCAATTTTGCTCTGATTTGCTTGAACGATCCTGTGATTGGACGTTTGAGTACAATTATCTCCCGTGATCTTCGTAATCATCGAAACCTCAGCCACCGCGCGTGTTTCCATCCACTCTTTCATCGCCAGTTCCCCTTCTTTAGACATGGTCTCTGGTGGTGGTAAAGGTACCATAGAATGGGTAGTCTGGAAAGGCATACTAGTCTGAAGAACTGGGTAATATGATAGCACAGTGCTAGCACAGCCCAGCTCCGGCCCGCCCAGCACAGCGCAGCACAGCGCAGCACAGCGCAGTGCAGCGCAGCACAGCGCGGCACAGCGCAGCACAGCGCAGCACAGCGCCGCACAGCGCAGCACAGCGCCGCACAGCGCAGCACAGCGCGGCACAGCGCGGCACAGCGCAGCACAGCGCAGCACAGCGCAGCACAGCGCAGCGCAGCGCAGCACAGCGCAGCACAGCGCAGCACAGCACAGGGCAGCGCAACGCAGCGCAGCGCTACACAGCACAGCACACCCCAGCGCTACAACCAGTTGCAAAATTACTTGCCTGAGACGGTACACTTAATTCGGACTGAAGAGAGATTTCCCTCCCCATCCCCTTATCAATGTTGTTGGAGCACATGTTCTGTTCGTGCAAAATGCGAGCCCATGCAGAAAATATGGCTCAACAACATTGCTTAAGGGGGAGGGGGAGGGGAGTCTTGCTTGTCACGCAGTAACTGCCAAGGGGCAGTTTTGGGAAAAGAGTGATTTTTTTATTGGAAGTGTCTGAGCATTTTGCAACTAGTTGTAGCTTCGCCAACTTTTTTCTTGATGAAAACGCAGTGAATATAATGCCTTACAATTATCATCTTTAGTTCTTGCTTAGGCTTTTTGTGCCCTTCAGTCTTTGGCTAAATTAATGTTCCTGCGCATCAACGTCTGTTTTTATTCCAGTTGTTATTGTTTTGTTTGTTTTTGCATTGAGAGCTGTGAACTGAGATGTTGTAAGCTATCACTAGTGAATACAATTCTTTGCCTGTTATTCTTATGCTATTTGTGTTTGCATCTTTTGCCCTTCTCCTTATCCGTATTTTTTGTTTAGGTTTTTGGCTGTTGTATGTACATGTCTCTGAACAAGAGAAAATAAAGGAGGTTATAGAGAGTACTTCCGCCATAAACACCTTATTTCAGGTTATTTTTAGCTTCCGCGAAAAAGGATGCCCACGCTGAGCGCTTATCCTCTCCACGCGTGTATTTTCATCTCTGTATGTGATTGGCTATTACCTACCCACGTGGGATTTCCAAAGCTGGCAAGTGATCTAAAAACAACCTGACACGAATTACCCCTGAAAAAAGGCGTGTTTGGCGCATGTACTCTCTAACCTCCCTTGTTTTCTCTTGATCTGAATGAGTAAATAAAATAAATGAGGTCAAAAATTTGAATCGTGGTGAATGAGCGAAAGATGTAACTATGGCACAGGCATACTTGGAAAAAAAAAAAGGATTTCGTGTTCTCCCAAAAGAGCGGAACCTATGAAATTCCCATTATTATTTCGGGTGCTCTACCACTGAGCTACAGGGGACTCATGGGTGCTACACCGTTAAAACTAGGCTTCCGCAGATCAAGAAACCTCCTGCATACTGCTGTCTTAATGAAGCAAAGGGATATGGTAAATTTGAATCGTTTTCCGCCGAGTATGCCGTGTAACACGCGTAGAATGGTTTGCATCTTTCAAGAATATTTTCTTTTAAAAATTTATTCTAAGGACAACGCTTCAGCCGGCTCCGCCTTTCGCAAACCACTTGCGGAACTTTTGGATGGTGCACTGACGGACGCTTTTCCCAACAAACCGAAAGATCAACACAAAATCATCGACGCAGGGGCAGGGACAGGGGCGGCAGCAATAGAACTTCAAAAACTCGGCTACAGTGACATGGATGCCTTGGATATCTCACAAGAAATGTTGAATGAGGCCAAAAAGAAAGGCATGCCGTACAAGCGGCTCATCTGCGCCCCCCTGACAGAAACTCCAGTTCCGGAGATCGAAACAGGAGAGTTTGATGGCCTTATTTCCGCCAGTGTCTTGGTGAAGGCGCATGTGCGCCCCTCTGCATTGGTTGAGATGATTCGAATGGTTAAGTCCGGTAAGCGAATAGAAGGGGGTGTAATAAATTCAGTTAACCCTTTTAAGAACATATATATTCTTCTCACTTTATTGTAGCGGATGAGAGAATCTGTTTAAACATCAAAAGTCTTTAACACTAGCGATCATTTCCCTTACTCTCATAGCTTGTATCCTTGATCAGATAGCTATGGTGTAAGGAGAAGTTGTTGCTGATCACTGTTGGGACGTATTGGGATACCACTATGGGAACTGAGAAAAAGTGCGGCACATTTGAGTTGGTTTTCCTGTGACATAAGTGTGATTTTTTTACCATAGTAGCTTGTGTTCTATTGCCTTCGAATCACCGACCGTCGGTGTTCATTTACAGGATTAAGTGTTCATATACAGGATCGATTACGAAAACCAGTCCTTTAGCTCTGTCTACTAGAAAGTCGCTACTATAAACTAACTTGTCAAATTAATTTAGTACTCATTATGCATAAAACATTTTAGGAACACGCCAATACATTTTAGGTTTGGTTAAAGAGGACATGTTTCAGATTCATCAGTATCCACAACTAAAGCAAATTGGTATAGTTAAATCCAAATGGCAAGATGCATAAACAAGGGCGAAAGTTACTGGCGTCAGTAATGTGATTGACCAAAGTGTTTTGCCTTCCAACTTGGACAATTATTAGTTCTCACTGACTTTGTCATGTTTTTCATTTCTTTGTAATTGAATGTTCAATTAGCGATACAGTTGTGCAACAGTAGTGAATGAATGACGGGGAACGTGTACTAGATTTAAAGAACATGAAAGTTTTGTCGCGTATCTCAGATGCTTAGTTTTAATTCTCAGCTTCTCTCCATCATTCCTAGGTGGCTTTCTGTCTTTCAATATTCGCTGCAACGAACTGGAAGACTACGAACCGAAGATGGCGGAACTGGAGAAAGCTGGCATGTGGGAAAGAGTCTGCAAGACAACAATAAGTTATTTTGAGAAAGATGACTTGCCGAAAGAAGCTTTCGGCTTCTTGTACAAAGTGACAAGGAAACAATGATGCAGAGAACCTTGTTTTTTCATTGTTGCACTTTACTCTTTAATAAATATCCAACCACTGAAAGAAACTAATAAGAGTTGATTTATTTCCTTGTATGCCCTGGATTTTCTTTTCACCAGCAAGCTAATACGAACAGTCATATGCCTTAGCCTTCCTACCCCCCCCCCCCCCCCCTACCCCCACCATTATAAAAAGCTCATAAACAGCGTCCCCTTGGGGAAAAAGATTGCTGTCCAGTATTACATTCTGGAATCCCTTCTCAGTTAGCGGAAAGACTACCCTGATGTACAAAATCCTTAAAGGGAGGGCTTCTTGGCTCGGTGCATGTGGAAACTGTAACGTTAGGCCATCGATTCTATTATTGACAAAACAATCGGAAGAGTGCAGATGACTCCCGTGGTAAATTTGCCTTTCAAAAATTCATGGTCAGTCGCGAAAACGTGACAATAAAGGTGAGATTGTTCATTAGAATTCATTCAATCTCGTACCCAGAGTCCTCGGGCTGTTTGGTCAGCGGGTGGACGCCATTTTCCCAGAAAATCTGGGGTAAAACAATGGAAGCCGTTACGGGCCGGATGGTCGTTAAGGGGCAGGATGGCCGAGCGGTAAGGGTGATGGATTTCAATGCGGTTGCCCCGGGTTCAAATTCCACTCTGGCCGCTAGCTGGTCTTGTTCTGGGTAGTCCCTGGTTCAAGCCCTCAGTCATCCTTGTAAATAGCCAACTGGTTTGCCTCCGGCCAGTTGGTATTCTTATTGCAGTGAAAGAATCGCCTCTAGATTGTACATTGCTCGATAGTAAGATATGCCCTTCGGGTTATACTTGCTACAGAAAGATAGAAATCGCAATGTAGGTGGTTGCGCCGTTTTTGTAAGGAGTAAATGGCCAAGCAAGCGGAGAAGTGACTTGGAATCTGACTGTTTAGAAATGGTATGCGTAGAAATATGTCCCGAAAAGGCTAAGAACACGATATTTGCTGTGTTGTATAAACCACCAAGTATGAATCAAGAAAAATTTATCTTACACCTGGCGCAGGAGTTTCTCGCTAAATTGGACGATGAAATGGCAAAGGATTTGATCATTATGGGAGATTTCAATGCGGATGTCATTCCCACGAAACCATGTAAATACACCAGAAAATTAATGCAAACGACTCGTCTCCACGGTCTGAGTATACTTGTCAAAGAACCCACACGCGTGACGGAATTCACAAGTACTGCAATTGATCTTGTGTTTGTTAATAACCGGACTCACCGCATTGTCTCGCATGGAGTCCAGGAATTCGGAGCAAGTGATCATTCTGTTACTTTCGCAGTAAAGAGAGCCGGAGTTTGCAAAGCTCACGAGGAAATTCGCGACGTAAGATCTTTTAAACACTACAATAAAGAACATTTTCAGAGAGACATTGCTAGCGTTCCCTGGAGTGTTATAGAGTCTTTTGATGACATTAATGATGCTGTAGTCGCCTTGAATAATCTTTTTGTTGATGTTGCAAACCAGCATGCTCCTTTAAAGAGAATTAGAACAAACCGTGTGTCTAAACCATGGATCACTAATGATCTTAAAGAACTGACGGGTGAAAGAGACTATGCATTAAGAGTTGCGAAGAGATCTGGCAATCAGGAACAGTGGAATGAGTACCTTAGATTAAAAAACTTTACAAACAGAAAGATAAAATCAGTGGAGGCATTGTACTACAAAAATCTAATTGAGTCAGCTGACAATCCTAAGGACATGTGGCGCTCGCTTAACTCCGTGATCGGTTCAAACTGAACCAGGGAGACTCTCCTTTTCAACGAGAATCACTTCGTCAATTTTACCGGGGCCACTTTTGCCTTGGCAACCCACGTTTACACTAGCATGCATAAGGGTCGTTTACATCAAGAAGTTTATCGCGGGACATGAAAATCTATTTTATCACAAATATTCTTTGGAGAAAAAAGCGTCTAATTACTAATGTGAAAAGAGAAAATGATATTTGCCTGTGTACTCATTTCAATAATAGAATTACGCCTCGGCTTTCATAAAAATCTTCCCTGCTAGCAGAGGTCTCTTCTGCCAGCAGGGCCGGAAATAAAAATCACGCCGGCCAAGGGCGCCTATGCTTTGTCGCATAAAAATTGGCATAAAATCTACATTAAATCAAACGGCTGATTCTTAACGATATCCAAAAAAGTAAATTTAATTTAGTCATAGTTTACAATTTTTGAAAACGCGGTCACCCTGTGCTGTTGAAGACGGTTTTTTGTCTTCAAATCACGGGCTCGAAAAGTCCAGGTAATCATGGCACATTGCGGGCCAAATCTACAAACTTCCAGGGTCTCGTTTTCATTCCTAAAACGGACAAATTACTTCCTTGGCACTTAAAATAAAAAGGAAAAACATAAATCGATGTTTAGGTAGCCTCAGAATGGAAGATCAAGGTGAACGGAGCCCTCAAACTTTTCTTGTGAATAATTTTTCCTTCCCTCAACTGCGACGAAAACAAGGCGATCGGTGCGCTTTCAAGAGAGTTTTGAATACAGATAGCAGATTTAAAGCAGCTGCCTGGACTTTAGAAAACAAAAATGGCAATGTACATATTAAAATTTGGTTTATCAACGGAGTTGATAATGTAAATTGACCACCGTACAGGGATTAGATTAGCTGACGTTTCGAGCGTTAGCCCTTCGTCGGAGCGAATCGAGGAATTGTGGGTTGTGTATGGTTAATGTATGCGCCGAACAATGGCTGCAATGCGTATTTATGCTCGTTATTTTCCTCTCATATTTCTTGTGCTTTTTATGTCAGCATCCATTTTAGTCGACTTTTCTCGTTTTTACAAAGCTCCTCACTTGGAAAAAGCGACTTTTAGAGTTCACCAAAGCAGTTTCCTTCGCTTAAAGCGAAAGCTGTTTGTATCGCGGCCGGTGTGTTTATGGATGAAGCATGGATATCTTTGTTATTCTCTCTCTGTTAAAATTGACATAACTGTCCATATGGATGTTGAACTAAATCCTGGACCAACTTCTTCGTCTTCAAGACCCACATGGAAGCGGCCCTATCGTGGATGCCGGAGTGGAAGAACGGTCAGGGCGCGTGAAGCAACGAAGGTTTTTAATATTCAAGCCGCCATGACACCTCGTCGTCACCAATTTGCATTTCACTCAGGACGCAATGACAACAATCTTGTTCGTATTCCGCTGATATCACCTCGGTCATGCTGTCGTCCACCACTACGTTTCGGTGTTTGGAATGCTCGCTCACTGAAAACCAAAGTATCGTCGCTATGTGATCTTATGTTATCTCATCGTCTTGACCTCTTATCTGTGACTGAATCGTGGCTTACCGCGAACGATAGCATCACCATCGCCGACCTTACGAATTCACTTAATGATTACGCTGTTTATCACCTGCCAAGAACCACTTGTAGAGGAGGTGGACTTGCTGTTATCGCACGGAAAGGGCTCCAAGTTACGCGAAATGAAGGCTGTATTTTTTCTACTTTCGAACATTTTGATTTAACTGTCACCTCTGGTAATAAGGTTTTTCGCCTTGTGACAGTATATCGGCCTCCACCGTCCAAGAAAAATGGCTTTACAGTAGAAAAGTTTTTCTCAGAATTCTCTGCGTTCTTAGAGGAGTTGACTGTTATATCCTATCAATTTCTTCTTTGTGGTGATTTCAACTTTCATGTTGATGACAATGCAAATGCAAACGCTAAACAATTCCACGATCTTCTTTTTTCTGCAGATCTGAAACAGCATGTTAATGGCCCTACCCATCGTTTGGGTCATACTTTGGATCTTCTCATCACTCGCGAGATGGATACTCTAATTTCTCATACAAGAATTTTACCAGATCTTCTCTCTGACCATCTAGCGGTTGTGTGCTTCATAAATTTACCGCGGCCTCCTGCCACTCGTATAACTGTTACGCGTCGGAAGACTCGGGACATCGATCTTGATGCTTTTCGGAAGGACATCTCCCGTGCCTTCTCTAAGGAACCAGTTGATGACTTGGACGACAAGATAACTGCGTTTGATAACACATTGCGTCTTCTACTTGACAAGTACGCCCCAGAACAAACTAGGAATATAACCCTTAGGCCACACGCGCCTTGGTTCTCAGATGATCTTCGCGAATTAAAACGTGTTAAAAGGCGCTGTGAAAGAAAATTCCAATCCACTAAGTTATCAGTCGACAAGCAAATTTACTATCAAGCCTGCCGCAATTATAATCGCTTGTTGGAGGTTTCGAAAACCAATTACTTGAAGGACAAATTTAGTACGTCTAATATGAAGCAGCTTTTCAAGCTCGTTGATGGTATGTTCAGCGTAAAGTCTTCTCCAACTCTACCGACACATGACTCTCTTGAACATTTGGTTGAGAGTTTTGGCGACTTCTTCGAATCTAAAATCATCAATATCAGACGTTCTCTCTCTCAACAACCCTCCTCGCGGCCTAAATGTGTGACTGATGTATCGTGCTCTACCTCCTTCAGTCAGTTTGATCACGTCTCTCCTAATGGTCTCAAGACTATCATTCAGTCATCAAAAAGTAAAAGTTGTGCTCTCGATCCTATACCTACTTGGTTGTTAAAGGACTGCATTGATGTTATGTTGCCCACTCTAACTGATATCATGAACGTGTCTTTGGATCAGGGCATTTTTCCCTCTTTTTTCAAGAAGTCACTGATTCGGCCTCTGATAAAAAAGGACAACCTCGATGCTGATGTCTTCGCTAACTATCGGCCTATTTCCAATCTATCGTTTCTCTCTAAGACATTAGAGAGAATAGTGGCTTCCCAGATTGAGGGTTATCTCACCACGAATGGCTTATTTGCTAAAATGCAATCAGCATACAGAAAGCATCATAGTACTGAAACTGCCCTTCTACGAGTTGTTAATGATATACATCAGGCAATTGACAATAAATGCGAAGCTCTTTTAGTGCTGTTAGATCTGTCCGCGGCTTTTGACACAATAGACCACGCTATTCTTCTTGATAGGCTTCGGTATCGCTATGGCTTTTCCGAAATGGTTCTTCGGTGGATTGAATCATACCTTAAAGGTCGTCCTCAATGCATCGCCCTCGATAAGATCGTTTCTCGACCACGATATCTACCGTGTGGTGTTCCTCAAGGGTCCGCCCTTGGACCGCTGTTATTCTCGTTGTATATCGCCCCTCTTGAAGATATCATCTCCGCACACGGTTTCGACGTAATGATGTATGCTGACGACACCCAGCTCTACATTTTTATGCGTAAAGGAAACCGCATCGCTTCTCTAGAAAATCTCAGTTTGTGTCTAGATGATATCATGAGTTGGAATTTATGCAATATGCTTAAATGCAATCCGTCGAAGACTGAGATAATTCATTTCTCTTCGCGGTTTTCACCTGCTGAGCCGATTGCTTCGATTAAAGTCGGTGATCATTACGTTCAGCCTACTAGTGTTATCAAAGACCTTGGAGTCACGCTTGATTCACACCTTACCTTTGTTCCCCATGTCAACAATACCTGTCGCGCTCTTTCGCGTTCGTTTCATTTTATTGGCAGAATCAGAAAATATCTTTCGCAAGCGGATACTGAGCGCATTGTCCATGCCTTTGTTTTATCGAAATTGGATTATTGTAATAGTTTGCTCTATGGAATTCCCTCTCGTGAAATTGAGAAACTTCAGAGATTGCAGAATACCGCGGCAAGATTAATTGTGTGCATGAAGAAGACTGATCACATTACTCCTGTTTTAAAAAAGTTGCACTGGCTTCCTGTAAATGACAGAATAATTTTTAAGTTACTGTTGCTTACGTACAAATCTCTTAATGGCCTTGCCCCGGTGTATATTAACGAACTTTTACATCATTACACTCCCTGTCGCTCTCTTCGTTCTAGCGATTCCAACCTCCTAGTTATCCCGAAGACTGCTACAGTTACTTACGGAGATAGATCTTTTGCGGCAATTGCTCCGAAGTTATGGAATCAGCTACCGCTTGCAATTAGACTAGGTAACTCTGTTGATAGTTTTAAAAGGGCCTTGAAAACGTACCTGTTTCGTGAGAGCTCTTTCTTTTAGCTGTAAAAAGCATCGAGACATTTATATGTAGAATGCGTTTTTAAGAACTTTAATTATTATTATTTATATACAGAAAATGGAGCTACGCTATTGGTGGTAACATGGTAACGTGAAAAACAGGAATAAATTAATTGAATGAAAAGCGCTCGTTGATACCGTGGGGATTAAGAGTGCCAATTTGAAAGATCAGTTTTTGCTCGAGATTTTTACGGCTTTCCGTGGTACCTTGATGTAGGGAAAGGCCGGAGATTGACATGTGTTGTTTGGAATGGTTAGGGAGATTAAAATGCCGAGCGACAGGTTTGGATGCGTCTTTGTCATCTTTCTCAACATCACGAAGATGTTCTCGGAATCGGTCACCTAGTCGTCTTCCTGTTTCGCCAATGTATAACTTTTTGCATAATGTGCAGGTTATGCAATAGATAACATTTGCGGAGGTACACGTGAAACGATCAGTGATCTTAACAGATCGCTTAGGGCCCGATATTTTGTCAGTGTTTTGAATGAAAGGACAAGTTTTGCATCGCGAGCGCGCGCATTTAAAAGTGCCAGGTAGTTCAGTTGTTTTGAATGCGCTTTTAACTAGAAAGTTACCTACATTTTTGTCGCGTTTGAATGAAATCAGCGGTGGTTCCGAAAAGATTCTAGCAGTTTCTGGATCATTTTGCAGTATCTTAAAGTTGTTAAGAATGATGGCTTTAACTGGGTTATTATGCGGGTGAAATGTGAGGGTGAATGGAATTCTGTCATTCTTTTCCTTTTGTGACGTCTGTAGTGCTGACTGTTGATCAATCTGCTGAGCGCGGTGATGGCCCGATTGAACTACAGAATCAGGATAGCCACGTTTCTCGAAAAAATGGCACATTTCCTCTGATTTGTTGGAAAAATCAGAGTCATCACTACATAGACGTCGAAGTCTAAGAAATTGAGAATAGGGAATGGCGTTTTTGACATGAGATGGATGTGAAGATGAATACAACAAATAACTGTGAGAATCGGTGGGTTTGTAGTGCACACTGGTACATAAGCCGTTGCCGCTGATAAAAACTTTGATATCGAGAAAGGCCAGGGAAGTTTCCGAAATTTCCCAGGTATATTTTAGAGCCGGATGAAAGGAATTGACGGCGGTTATATATATTAGTTGGAAGTTGAATTCAGCTTTTAGCACGATAGGCAAAGCCACAGCCAATAAAATAACTGCAAAATTTGTGGGAAAAACTCACGCTTTTGCTTTTGCGTGAATAATTAATTCGAACACACGTTCACGCAGCGAATCGCGTCTGTGAAATTTCGAACATTTTTTGTGCTTTCAGATAAGTTTTTTTTGCCTCATCTTGAATGAAAATTTATTGTTATTGAACTTCTTGTCACGTTTCTTTCATTTGGTTTTCTTCATTTGAGAGTTTTAGTACACGCTGGATTTGGATTTCTGTACATTTACGGCGACCCCCGTGATTTGTTTGTTTAGTATATTCGCTTCCCTCACATATATTTTTATTGAGTCTTGTTCAGCTTCTACGGAACTAATGGGGATAGAGCTAAGTTGGTACTAAATTTACACAGTTGAAAAACGATTTATTTCAAAATAATTGCCTTGTTTTTGTCGTCTTTTTGATGTACAACTTTCCTCTTTCTCTCGCTGCGCTGTAAAATTTCGTCGGGCGGCGAAAAAATTATCCGATTTCTTCTTTTTGAATTCGTTTTACGTGTGTTTTTCGCCGAGGACTTCGGTATAAGAATCGAAGGAATCCTTTTAAAGAGAAACTTTTTTAACATGCTACTCTTCTTCTTGAGACGTCTTATAAAACGCAGTGAATAAACTTATGTTTTACAAGAGATTTATGTAAAGATAGTTTTGAAATATGTTCGCTTTGATTCTCGATAAAAGGTTCACTCTCAAGTGCAGTGGCCGCTCATAAATACGTCTCTCAAAAAATCCACTCTTAAGTTTTCGCACATGAAGTAGTCTCTCATAAAGGTTGTAGAAGTTTTCGTTCCCCCAAAAGTTATAATCTTTGTCTGGAATGCCTTTGATTGCCTCGAGTAAAGTTACTATGTGCACTTCGAGAAATTTGTCACAGCGGAAAGCGGGGCCCTGGAAACGAGACTTTGAAAAAACGAAAGGAACAAACAGCATTTTATAACCGGTTCCAGCCTTCAGCTGGCCCCGGTAATTACATGATGGGAAACGTTTAGTATCCAAGCCAAAAAGCGTAGCAACAAAATTCAACAAGTTTTTTGCTGCCACTGGCAGCAAAGTTGCCGGTCGATTGCGCCCTGTGAGTAAGGACGCATGGAAGAAATATGAAACAGTGAAAGAAGCAAACAAGCAGACTAATATCGAATCCACCTGGGACTTACAACGGGTTGAACAGAAAAATTGCATCCTTTGAAAGTTAATAAGGCGGCTGGACTTGACAAAATTCTAGCAAGGCTGTTAAAAGATGCTGAGGCGGAGCTTGCTCCGTCAATCACCTATCTTGTGAACAAATCAATTAGCGATGGTATTGTCTCTGATCTGTGGAAAGTTGCACGTGTTACTCTTTTACACAAGTCTGATGATAAACTGCAAGTTGAGAACTATCGGCCTATCTCTGTGCTGCCAGTATTGAATAAAATCGTAGAAAGAGTGGTGCATTCCCAGTTGAATGCCCATCTACATCAGCTGGACTTTCTGTATCACCACCAGTATGGCTTTAGGCGTGGGCATAGCACTGAACAAGCTATCACGCAGTTAAATAACTGGGTTCTAGAATCTATGGACGAAGGTAAACGCCTACTGTTCGTCGATATCTCCAAGGCGTTTGACTCTCTAAACCACAAAGTGCTACTACGAGGGGGGTGAATAGGGGTCAGCAAATCCGTCGATCCGCGCTAATTTTTCGCAAAATCCGCCAATCCGCAGATATTTAAAAAAAAAACTGAATCCGCAACGACAAGAAAGCCAACTAGGCACGTCGCGAAGTGTTACACGCGAGCGCGAGAAGCGAAACAAAGAAAGGAAAGAAATCCTTGCGCTTGCGCACGTCCCCATCGCTCTAAAGCCTTGGCTAAACGGACTCGCAAGTACACGCAAGTAGCCGCAAGTTGAACTTGCGCACAGACTTGCGTTAGGTGGCCAAACGGACTCGCAAGTTTCCTCGCAAGTACACGCAAGTCGCAAAAAAAAAAACATTCTACTGGCTAATAGGTTGCTAAAACAACGACGGACGTCACTCAACTTGCGCTGACTTGGGCTGGGTGGCCAAATGATGAAAAATTTGCGTCGAATTGAGTGCAAATTTGATCTCGACCAAAGTGAACGAAAGTCATCGCAAGTCAACGCAAGTGCACGCAAGCCCTGGCCAAACGGAGTCGCATGTAGAATTTGCCAAAAACAAAAACAACCAAAACTGCCCAAAACTCTGTTTGCTGGTGGAGCTCCTCGCGCCTCTCTGTTCCTGATGCTTAATATTAGCTTTCCAGGTTTGGCCATGCACATGGTTGAAAAGTTTCACTGCCCCTCTCCTTCTATCTTTCGCTTTTCTTGTCTCGCTTTCTTTTTCTCTTGCTGGGCATTTTCTTTCGGTGGGAAAAGATTTGTGGAAAACGTTTAGGATCATAGGATTAGATGGAAGGAAGTGCAGGTGGGTAATGGAACAAGATTTTCATTTAAATTTTCGGCTCAACGTCACTTGGGTTTTTCGCGTTTTCTCCGGCCTGTTTGATGGAATAGTGCTCATTTGGGTATG
>JAEMWC010000414.1:445000-450000 GCA_016490735.1 Pachyseris speciosa | reverse complement strand
AACATCGAATTTATTATTCGGCCCAAAGGTTTTCCTGCCTCTACTTCAAACAGTATTCTTGGGATCTGTTGTGCTGTTAACCTTACGTTTCGAAAATATATAAATACAGTTACACTGCATGCCTTTTTCGTGGCATTTTCTTGTAGGTCACAAAAATACAGTAACAGCGAACAAACCAGTACGTGCCACGGTGCAATGAAACAAGTAAAAGCCTGTTAAGAATATGCTGAATTTACGTCTTTCAAATTTTCGTAATTAAGAAATTGGTTTAAATAAAGAAAAAAAAGTTAGTGAAAAAAAGAGACAATCCTACACACAAAGATCACGCGCTTTGTTCAGGAAAAATGTAATTTGTGGTGGTCGGAATTGCCATTGATATTTTCAGTTGCAGGCACGGTACAGAGAACCGGGCGCGAGTGTTTCGCGCAGAGTATCGTGGGTGAAAAGTTTGAATAGTAAGTGTTTTAGTGATTGAGGTCATCCTGCGGTCAGCCTCGCCACCTACGGTTACGTTGTAATCGACAAGTTTAGTTTATAAGATATCAATAACTCGTGCGGTGACCATGAAGCTTCCAATTTCCTTGCAAAATTAAAGTTTTGTTTTTTTAATTACCAAAGTGAGTGTAATAAACGACGATTTGCTAAACTGGCCAATGTGTTTCCATGGAGCTGTTCTCTTTCATAGCACCTTTCCGCACACCATTGTCACACTATGGCTACACGACAAGGAAAGAACCTTCAATTTCAGCGGTAAAGGCACACATTTGGGTGTCGAACAATCCTCATCTGAAGGATACCCAAGTCGACCACGTGCCCCCTTACCCCATGAAAACAGCTCTTTGTCATTGCTAACTGCAACTGTAAAGGTGTCGCCACAAGACAAAAAAGTCAACTTCTTGTCTTCCAAAGCTTGTACGACCTGAGGCTCACGAGACGCCCCTTCCCGCTCATATCCAAGCTGCCCAAAAGAGTTGGAGCCAAACGTCAGGCATTTTCCGCTGGCAGTGAGTACTGCAGTGTGTGACGTTCCCATGGTAACAGATTCGACAGGTTCGGCTGTCAACAACTGCGCAGTCATTGGCATCAAGGTTTGCGATTCGTCGACAGTTTGATCATTGCCATCTAATGCCAGCTTGTTGCATCTGTTGCTTCCACAAGCTAACAGTCTGTCATTAAGTGTTAGCACAAAGGAACAGTCCACGCCACATTTCACAGCTTTTGCAGTGAAGCCTGGTATTAGACTGACAGCTTGTGGCACTGCATACGATTGCTGGTTACCAAGACCCAGGCGGCCATTGTCCCCTCGTCCCCAGGAAAAGAGCTCTCGGTCAGCTGTTACAACCATCACATGGGCGGAGCCACAAGATACCTAAAAGGAGAACAATGGATAATTATTAATTGCTTTTTCATAACGATTCTCTGCACAGTGCATTCTACGTAATGGTAAACAGCAAAACATCAGCTTTGATCCCAGCAAGTGTAAGATTAAAGGAGTCATGTTATGAGTATTCTTGTGTCTTCGTGTTATGAGTATTTTGGTGTTTCGGGATCTAAATTCAGGTTAAATCAAAACCAAATGTTTTTATACACAAAATGGTTTAAGAATACCAAGAAAAAGACAGCCAGTAAACTCATAAAGGGAGAAATGACGCAATGGTTTTAAAAAAAGATTCTTGCAAAACACGAGGAAAAATAAAGAAACAGAAAAAAAAAAAAAAAAAAAAACAGCTGCCAGACTTTTTGCAAGTTGTAACCTGTTTCTACCCTGACCACCTGTGGTGAAGGGTGTTTATTTATAACTTCACCACAATGGTACAGTGGTTGATTGGAAACAAGACTGGATTGTTGTTTCACTTTCCTCCTGGGGGAGGTAGGGGGAGGGGTACTCCCTATAATGGCGGTAAAGGGGTACCTTTTTCACGCTTCAGGTATATGAAAGGGTAGGGATTTCACGAGTCGAAGTATATGAAAGGGTATGTAAATCTGTCATTTAAGTATTTAAAAGGGCTAATTTATTTCGAACACACATACCTTAAGACTTCACTGTTCCAACGGAAGGTATAGGAAAGGGATACCATTTGTCAATGGAAGGTATATGAAACGGGTACCTATTCTTTCAAAAATGGTATATAAAAGGGTAAGGGATTGGACCTTGGGGCAGAGCCTCCCTGTACTAATTTTTTTAGTACCCAACCCCCCCCCCCCCCCTCCTCCCCTTCCTCCCCCAGGTGAAACAGTTGTTTCATCATACGTCAATAATGAACTGCTGAATTACTGGAATGCAATCAACTCCCTGCACCTGTTCAGAGGTACTGAATATTAAATGACTGTATTTACCTGCAACTTAGCAACAAAGGCCAGTAGCAAGACACTAAAGATTAAGAAAAATAATTTCCATAATTTGTTATGCCCCTTACTGTAAATTCACACCTACAGCTGTATGTATACTTATTTTAAAACTTGCATTTGCATGCACTGGAAAGAAACTTAATTTTTAAGTATTGATCTTGTATAATTCTTAAAAGTCAAAAGGTCTCACACTTGTTGAGAAAAAAATGGTCTTTCCATCATGCAGCATCTCAAATTTATCATTCAACTTCCCTGCCCTGCCTTTACCAAAAAGCATTACAGCTGCATTGTATTCAAATAACAACAAATCACATCCTGAGATGGAATCTTGACCCATGAGTACAGAATACTCAAAGTGTAGCTATCATACATGTATGGCAAGTACATGTACATGTTATTTCCCACTATGAGTAATAGTTCTACCAAATGATTATCAGTCAGACCAATTTAAGTGCACCTCTTTTCTTACCTGTTCTACTTCATATCCAATCAAAGCTTCCACTATTTTGGCCTGAACAACATCATTGTAGTTCCCATGTCCCAACGAGCCATGCATTCCACTTCCAAAAGTCATCAGAATTCCCCTGTCTACCACAAAGGACAAGCAATTCTTGTTACTGTATGTACATTCAATGGCTGATTGTCTAAAGACTGATTACACACAGCATTCTGTAGTGAGTAAAATTAGACTTCTCCTGTCTTGAATAAAAGGAAACCTAGAAAAATTTAGATGCATGCACCAAATGCTGTATGCACATGTACATGTAGACAACTTTAGTGCACAGTTTCAGCGACATGAAAATTGCCCGTGCATGTACATGTAGCCTGACAGTAATACTTCACTTAAAGGGACTCTTAAAAGTCTCTCTCCATTAAAGAGAACATTTAGACCTCTCTCCTCCACTGGGAGCAATGGGCACATTGCCCATTAGATTGCTCATTTGTCACCAGCTGATATTCTGAACCACCACCCAGCCTCCATAACAAACCCTGAGACACGTTACACCACACTTCTTCTAGTAAGAGGTATAAATTTGATATTATTGACTGTTATCTCTTGATAGAGGACACATATTATAGAAGGATTCTCCCCTGAAAAGGCATCTCTAATAGTTAACATGAACACAGGTCTCCACAACAAGATCTGCAAAGGGATACTTAGAATGGTGCACTGATCACTACATTTATATGAGAGCTGATGATGAATCAAGGTAACAATAATACACTACACATACATGTACATGTATAATAATTTATTATTATGCAAAATTATGCCTTTGTATAATCTCATCAGAAACACTGAATAACTGCATTTTAATACCTGTTAAACATGCAACAAACAAATCCCCACAGGAAACCTGCACGATTGTCACCCCTGACTGCCCCTCAAGAAATCGTGGCACCCACAGACCCTCCAGCAACTTCTCCTTATCTGATGATAGATCTTGTGAAATAGCTGCTGCTTTCTTGTTGGAATCCCAGATGATCATGCGGCCACCACCTGTTACCCCAGTTTTCATTGCTCTGCCAGAGGCAACTTGGACCACGTCAGAGTCATGCTGTGGAAGCAATAGTTTAGTGGGCGTGCTAATGCCTCCACCCCAGTGGTACACTATGTACTGGGGCTCAGGTGGTTTAGTGGAAAGTGATCCCAAATCTTGAAGTCCTTCCAGAATAACAGATGCTGAGTTTGATGAACTTGTGCGGTAGATCTGAGAGCCTGTTGGACGATTGCCACTTGAAGAACCTCCACGTGTTGGTGGTATAGCAGCTGAGAAAACAGTTATTGATAGTTTATTCACTGTACTGTACATGCACAAGATGTACAATTGGAGTAGTGCAGCAATGACATAACAAAACATATTTGAATTTGTTGAAGTTATTGTATGAGAAAGGATACACACTGCACATTCTGTTTCACCACCCATTCCAAACAGTTTGCAACTTTAATAACATTTGCAAATGGCTGTATGTGGGTACAGGTGTTTAGGGATTCACAATTCACCTCTCCACCAAAACACATAATCTTTTTAAAGCAGGCAACTTTGATCCACAGTGATTGAGAACTCACACTAAAGCCTGTTTTTTATTCTTAATCTAACATGACCAGTTTTACAATTTGCACAATAGTTACCTTAATATGGCAATTAACATTTAGTCTGTTTTGCAGTGATGCAGGTTTGACAGTGATTACAACAAACCCTAGAATGTAAAATAAAGCAAGTCTACCAGGAAACCACACTGTAGATTAAAGGCAATAAAGGCTTACCAGGAGATGAACTATTAGGCCTAAAAAATACACTGTACTGTACATGGCCAGTTTCCTAAATCCAAGATGAAGGATTGGTAGCACTGTGCAAATAATCACACACCAGTACAGTACTGAGGCCTTCCAAGGGGTGGTCTGGTGTCACTTTGTTGCTCTTAAATTACGACTCAGTTTTTAAATCAGTTTTTAAATCAAGGCTTTTTATTAATAGTGGTCTTTTTTGGCATTTGTAAAGCGCTTAGCCTTACAATAAGTGCTATATAAATATGTATTTATTTATTTATTTATTTGACTCTGTCTCAGTAGCTTGTTTCATTAGGGGCAAATATCACTGTCGCAAAGAAAACAAAGAGTAATGGAAAGTGAATTGTCCATCAATGGT
>JAEMWC010000414.1:352500-437500 GCA_016490735.1 Pachyseris speciosa | reverse complement strand
CAATGAACTTCTTGAGCGAGCACCCACTTTCCACAGATGCCTGCTGGCAGCTGCAAGTTCCAAACCCAAACTGAGGAAGGATGTAAGTGAGCAACAGAAGCGAAAGACTACTGCAGCTATAAGCATGGCCAGCTCAGTTTTATTGAGATGCCATAACCCTGCCATGTCAGCAAATGCTTATCGTTTGTCAGTGTTGTTATGGCATGGAGGCGCCCAGAAACAGGTACATTTACTGAATATTAACGTATGTAACAGGATATAAGTTTTGGATAAAGATTTCTGTTGTGAATTAGATAAACTTGGTTGCCTCAGATAATGAATTAGTGGCTGGTGTATGGAAAAAGCATCTGCTGCAGTGCTTTATTTATACAGCCCACAGTCCATGGTTTACAATGACAAAAAGAAAATAATATGACTTATGACTGAAAATGTAACTCTATTCTTTCTCACCCCAGACCCTTATAGGTGCTGTAGATTGTTAAAGTGCAACCAAAATAAAGTTAATTTGGTTAATTTTGAGTGTACTTTGCAGCAAAATTCACAATAATCTTTCTTGTTTTGACAGCTTTACAAGAGATGCAGTCGCTGGGGCATATGCATGAGTCACAGCAGATTGCTTAAGAAGATTGATGCATTTGGAGAAAATTTTGACAACCTAGTCAAGGAGTGGAAAGGCAGCATTGAGCATAGTTGCAAACGTCAGTCAGTTCTCTCTACCATTCTGGAAGTTGTTGAGGAAGCAGAAATGGAAACTGTTCCTGATGGCCTGGAAACCATTAATGTAGCTGGGCTAGGCCTATCCTTTCCAGCCCCACGATGGCTGGCCAGTTGTGTTGATGATATGCACTATTCTTCAAACTCAAGTAGTAATGACATTCTGGACATTGGTCAAGAAATTGGTAATTCCCTCTCCATTGGGAATATAAAAGACAGAGTTAAACTTCGTCTAGGCTCCAGATTTGATGAAAAAGCATTTGACTTTGTGATTGGTGAGATAAACAAATCAAGCTGTGGGAATCTAAGTTCAAGAATTTTGAAAGAGTTTGGAAAGCATTTGCAAATGGCCCACCCTGCACCTTATCAAATTACTGGTGATAACCTTGACTTAATGATGAAAGTGAAACACATGTCCAGCACAAACAAAAACAAGAGCATTCACTGGTTCAACTTAAATGCTGTGCAGAACCGGATTGCCGCAAACCATCTGGCTAATGAGAAACCCATCCAGTCTGTGAGTAATTTAGAGAATGTGGACTTTCTTCCTTCTGCCGAGGAAAATGAGCGATACTTACATGATGTTACTGCTCTGGTCACTAAAGTGGTGGTGAAAAATATTCCAGCATTTGCTACATTTAAAGATGTTGTTGTCCACCACATCCCTCACAAATATTCTGATGTCATGAAGGAAAAATCAGTCCAGGTGGGGTTACTAATAAATGACACAACTAGGCCCTATGCATAAATGGCAGAAAATAAATTATTCTTGTTCATTGTGTTAACTATACCAAATTTAATCTTAGCCTTGTTATGTATCAGTCAATTACAAAAGCGTCCAGTTGTTTGTTGCCCGGGGGGGGGGGGGGGGGATTAACCATTACGAAAAAGAACATTAAATTAGCCACCATTTATGCATACGGTGAATGAACAAACATATGACTTAATAAACTGATAGAATGTTGAAGTCTTTGTAATAAATGTATGCCTTACCAATAACTAATTTTTATTTAGGTCACCATAATCACACTAGAGTTCACTAAGTTATGATGGGCACTGCCTACTTTCCATGTTCAAATGCTTTCTTTGCAAACCACATAACATATTATTTCTTGTATACACTAGTCGTAACGTACCCTGGGTCAAAGAGGTTATTTTTTTCATTTGAAGGAGGGAAATTACATAGTGTAGCTGCAACAACGAGGTGAGAAGCGCCTAGTCTTAAGGCCACTGTAAAATAGTAAATAGATTTTAGCTTGATCCTTTCAAAAAGAAAGAATAAATACAGTGCAAAGGATAACACAAAATAATATGGTCATAAGTACTGAAAAGCACCAAATGATAAAAATCATAGCAAATGCATTGTTTTTTACCAAATCATGTGAGTATGAGCACCATCTTATTTTCAAGTATTATTGATGGCATTTCTTTTGCTTTGTTTTCTAGCTACCACTTGGCCTTCTTTTCAAAAACGAAAATGTCAACGCAGATATGATTGACATTTTACATGAATTACATGACAAATATCTGCCAGTTGAGAAAGAGATTGTTAATGGAGAAGAGGTTGTAACAATTCTGGAAAGGATATTCTTTGGTGGGGACCAGCTAACTGATGAAAGGGCTTGGAACTGCAAGGATGCGAGAAGTGATGGGGATACCAGTTTTGAACGACTCGAGGGTGTCATCAGCAAAGTGGAAGACTGGCATGCCATTCGCATCTTGTATCAGGTTGGTCTAACAATCCATATTATCCAGGCTTCTCCTAGAGAAGGGGTTGACAAATGTCACTTGAATGTAATTAAGGCAAAGTTGTCATAATAACTGTTTGCCATTTATTCTATTCCAGAATTAGGAGAGTGTAGGATTTTTTTGGTTTTCTCTTTTCAACATGTTAACACAAAAGGCAGATACTATGTTCAGACTATACAGGCACCTTTACCTGGGTCCCAGCTTCTAAAACCAACCCTGCTATACTACAATGTAAACAGAAATGTTAACTTAAATCTGTGTTGATACTTGGATTAATTTTCTTGATAAACAGATCTTGTATGACGTCTTCTTCAAGAGCTCATCAGGCATTGACATTGGAACAATGTGTGCAAACATGAATATCATCAACAATTGCAATGCTAAGACTCCTAATGTTCTTGACAATTTCAATCAATGTAAAGATTTTGTCAACCTCGAGACCGATGCACTTATTACTGTAGCAGCCATGACCTACTTTGGAATGGAGAGTTTTGATGACAAAGCAGAGAATATCATCCCTCCTGGCATCATGGAGAGCTCAAAAGATAAAAGAAGAATATGGCTTCACAGTCATATCAGAAGCATGTTAAGCAGATTTGTCATGAAAGATCAAAGTTCTGAACATGAGCACTTAAGAGAACATGTTGCGGAAGCCAACCGTCCTAAAGAACCTGTGGTGTATGCCTGTAGGATTTGTGGAAAGCCATACAAATATGCAAAGTCAAGAGAAAACCACGAAACCAGAATGCACCCAGGGTCAAGTGTTAATTTAAGTGAGAATGAGAAACCTGACTATAGTGATAACACAGGAAGTGAATGTGAACATAAAGAGAAACCAAGAGATGATATCTATAGATATGCAACCTTGCGCTTGTGCATGGGTCTCTTTCTGCGAAATTTTGATGATGCAGTGAAAGAAGGGGATGGGGAACGTATAACCCGTTGCTGGAAATTTGCAATGTTAGTTTACAAAGCCCGCAATCACAACAAATATGCTCTAGCAGCTTTACGCCTTCAAGCCTTCATAATGGCATTACTGAGTCCAAGAGAAGCTGAGAGTTTAAAGTGGAACCGAACTGTAAACAACAAGGGGGGTCCAGGCAACAACATTTCAATGGATATCAGAATGGAACATTTGATCCATTTAACAAAAGAGCTCCTGAAGCACCTTGGACCAAACATCACAGAAGATGCAGCCAAACGTTGCAGCAAGTCCATTAGTCATGTTGAGCAACTGATCAACACCATAGATAAGGACTTGATCGTGGAAACTCCAGGCAGACATCATAAAGTTCAGAAGCGGGAATCTGACTTCAGATGCCTTGTGGATGAACTGTACCTGAAAGGGAAGGTGTTTCGCCTCAACCCTGGACCAACAAGAGAATATTGTGTTTTTGCCAAGTTTCAAGAGAGCTTAATTAGAGGGTTAGACCTGGCATCACTAAACAAGTGGATTAGCCACCACAAGAGGGAATTGCAAAAGCTGGAGCCTTTATGAACACTGACACAACAAGCATATGAGCTTGCACTAAACATTTAATATACGAACTAGCATTAAACATTTTTTTATATATAATACATGAACTACCGAATATGTGAACGATCATCACAGTTATGAACACTACTTAAGCACCAGTGAAAATAAAGCCTGAAAAAAAATCAGTCTTGTATGGGATTCAAACTCACGACCTCTGGGATACCAGTGCAGTGCCCTGTGTTCATAACTGCAATGATCATTTGCATATTCAGTCTTTAATCGGCAGTATGAATATATGAAAATCATGTATTTGTTATCACGTATGAGCTACCACTAAACATTTCGTGATGACCAGACAGTTCGTCATTACAGTGTTCCAGATAAGGGGGGTGTCAGGTCGAAACCCATACAAGGTCAGCAACATGACCTAAAAAAATCACTAGGAAATTTATAATGATTTGGTGGGAGCACTGGGAATCTGACCCACTGGAATTCCTTTGCCTTGACAACTTTCTGGAACCCTGCATTGTCATAGCATTCTTTTGGCATTATAGAGAATCAATAAAAATATGAGTGGAATGGTTCCTGGCAACTACATCCCTTTCACTTTCACTTTGTTTTTTGTTTTTTTTTTTTGTTTTTTTGTATGTGTGTGTGTGTGCACATCAAGAGGGTGTCAATAACTGAAATACATTGAGGCAACTGAAATGCACATGTGCCATGATGTGAAACTTACTTTGTTATAAAATTATTAACTACAAGTATGAAATGTATTTCCTTTACTTCCATAATTATTCATAGGGGACAAAGGTAATAAATGGCGTACTGGTATGAAATAATTTCAAACGAAAGTGGTTTTCATACCCTAACAGATGCACCATCTACATGTATACCATATTTTTGCTGGATAACTTTTGCCTGGAACCACTCAATAATTAGCTGTACATGTTGAATACATACATATACATATTTCACTCTAAGTCCATGACTCCAGAGAGATCTGAGTCCAAAGAACTTACCGAACCTTTTGAACTTCCTGAAGAATAGTCTTCATATATTCCACCATACTCAAAGTCAAAATTAAAGCTGTAATCTTCCTTGCAGTTCAAGTCACAAGACATGTCTAACTCAAAGTCCTCAAATACATCCCTGATCATGTGAACGATTGCTAAAGCATGATGTCTTGTGAACACAGGGTTCATTTCAACAACGTCATCAACAGAAAAAATGTATTTGCATGTTTTCAATACAGATCTTATGAGTGTTGTAGAGAAGCCAGTTGTAGACTCAGATGACAAGACAAAACCAGAACATTTTTCATTCAGCTTTTGTTGGTAATCCTCCAAAAGTTCCCTCAACTCTTCTTTCTGGAATGACTGCACAGTTCTTTGCTTATGCTTCCTGCAAGTAGTTGCGCCAGATTTCACAGGTAGAAAGCTTGGCAGTTCCACATTGCAGTCTTCACCAACACATTTGCATCTGGAATGACACACAATACAGCAGTCATGTGCCTCTTTGACTTCAGATGCAGTGGATGTGAATTCACTGAGAAGCAATTTTCTGAGGCACTCTTTTTCACTCTTTGCATACGTCTTTATCACTTGATCACATTTCCTTAGGTGTAACCCATGGTAAAACAATAATGACTTCGCTGGTTTGCCATCTCGCCCTGCTCTCCCAATCTCTTGCACAAAGTCTTCAACCTGACGAGGTGGGCCATAGTGAATGACCTGGCGTATATCACGAAGGTTCACACCCATTCCAAGGGCTGTTGAAGCAAAAACCACTCTACAAACTCCATTTTCCTCAAAAAGAGATTCAGATACACGTTCCTTGTATCGTTGGAGTGTTTTTGCATGATACATGCCAATTAACATGTTGGTGGAAAGTTCAGAACCTGGGGGGAAGTAAGCAAATTCGCCAAGTTCATACTTAAAATGTTTAAAAAGTTTTCCACAGTCTTTCTGAGATTTGCAGTAGATGATGGTTCTTGGAGTGAGAGCTGACTCTGTTTTTAATGCATGTATCAGCCAAGCAAATGTTTCAGAGAGGTGCTTGTCCACCTTGCACTTGAAAAGATATATGTTAGGCCTGTCAGGGCTAATACAGATCCGATGGGTATCGGGCTTCATGGCCAAACCTTCAATGGTGTCCTCAATTATCTTCTCAGTTGCAGTTGCCGTAAGGGCAAGGACAGGTGTTCCGTGGGGTAAAATGGAACGAACCTCACCAATTCTGAAAAAGCATTCTCTGAAAGGAGCCCTCTCGTTCTTTTTCTTGTGCTTACCCCTGAAAATTTTAATGACCATCAGTACTAAGGCTGACCAAAATTGACCAGTTTTTATGTGTGCAATGTGTGGGGACATTTTCTGACAAGAACATATTCAGGTCAAAGTTATAACTGCAACTAACCCATAGACAAAAAAAAATAATGACTCTCTATACATATCTTACCATTTTGGGACAACATGAGCCTATTTTGAGCCCATTTTGAGATAACATGTGTGCAGTTGGGGACATTTTCTGACAAGAACATATTCAGGTCAAAGTTATAACTGCAACAAACCCATAGACAAAAATAATAATGACTCTCTATACATATCTTACCATTTTGGGACAACATGAGCCTCATCCGTGACCAAACCGAAAATATTATCCTGGACACCCTTGCTTTGTAGCAATTTTCGCCACCTTTCCTCCTGAATAATAATCTCTGGACTTGTAAATATTATGTTGTGCTTTAATACGTCATCCAGAACGCTGTCATCACCAAGAGAGCAGGCTGCAATTCCGCGATCGGCAAGCTCTTGAATATGTGAGTCAATAAGGGCAGTAAGTGGACAGATCACCAAAAGAACTGCATTCTTTGGGTAGTCAAAGCCTTGATCATGTAGGTTGGCACAAATTGCTGGAACAAGTTGAAAGATCAAGGATTTTCCACAACTCGTCGGTAAAACGGCCAACACATCCTTCCGTTTCAGGAAAGCCAACAACGCTTCTTCTTGCACTGGTTTTAATGCTACAATATCGGAAAATTTAGACTCCAAAGCGACCTGAACAGCATTTCGAAACGCACAAAAGAATCCACGATCATCGATAACAGCCGCCATATTGATGCTTACACTTGCTTCCTATTCAACATCGAAACCGGTTTGTCGGCTGGGAAACCACGCTTTTTCTAAGCCAATCAGAGTTGTTGTTTATTTGAAGAACCAATCAGCGGACTAGGACAAATTCTGTCCTTGTGGAAATGAATATCTCGGCTCGTGCAACCAGAGGCCCGTCTCTCGCGTTCTATTTTGGCTTTTCAGGGATATTATTTTTTTCAACGGGCCTCTGGAGCCAGGGTAGTGTAGATTATCAGGGCCTATAAAAAGGGACATACGCTTACCTGAAAGGGTCCCGATAAATGACCCCCTTAAAATGTTGTGCAAGAGTTTCAGCAAGTCCAACATCCATTTTTGTATACTTAAATGATCCACCTTATCCGTAATAAAAGTTAAAATTTTATATCAAGGTGTCCATCATTTCGGAAAAATTTGGGCTCTGGCCCCCTGACTATTATTTAACTGAGGCCTGAGTACTCAGCCACCTTATTTAACTGTACATAATAATGTGATTACCAGCTATCCCTGCTACAGGTCTTGGAGTCCTGTTACACGGAACCCGCCCAACATCGGTACGAAGATTAAACAGTGCATTTACCAAAACTGGTTGTGCCATGATCTGTGGAAGACTTGGTCTCTTGGCTGGATCAATCTGAAGCATACTCAAGACAAGATTCTTGAAGTCCTCACTGTACCTTTCTGAGATGGGGTTAAAATTTCCTTTCATAATTTTAAGCACTAAAGCGGGCAGATTGGAGGCCTCAAATGCCTTTTTTAATGTTGCTAGCTCATACAGCACACAACCAAGAGCCCAAATATCGCTTTTCTGATTGTAAGGTTTGCCTTCACATAGCTCCGGTGAAATATAACACGGAGTGCCGATTACAGAGTTCGCTTTGCTTTTGCTGCTCAATATCTTTGATATGCCAAAGTCGCCGATCTTTACAACTTTCCTGGTCTTGTTTAAGAGAATGTTCTGCGTTTTTAGATCTCGGTGTAGAATACTCCGTTGATGTACGTGATGGATCGCTAACACGATCTGCACAAAGAGTCGTATAATCTCCTCTTCGTCCAAAAGTTTTCCGTTGCGTTCTTCGATAAAGTTGTACATAGTTCCCCTTGCGCGTATTCCATTACGATCATCAACGCCTTCTCCTCGAAAAAACTGTCAAAATAAGCGATAATATTCGGGTGTTTTAGCATGGACAACACTTTCACTTCGTTCATGGCTGCTTGTCTTTCTTCCTTACTCATCTCTTCCACGGGAATTTGCTTGATTATGAATAGACAACGATCGCAAATTCTTCGACAAAGATACACCGTGCCGTAGGCTCCGCGGCCTATACTCTTGAGTTTCTCATAGTTTTCCATGTTTACGAGAATTGATCAAAGGCTGGCGACAACCGAATTAGGATATCAAAAGGGTAGATGTCGTGGAAGCGGATAAAAGCACCAAATATCAAAGATCATAATCTTTGCGCCTCTGCTAAGTTTACCAACAATTTGCGCGAAACGCCTCGATTTGATGATGAGGGGAGGGAGGACTGAGCACCACAACTTTGTTGCCAACAAATATGTCGGACAAACAGTTGGCGATTTTGCTGAAAAAGCTTTTGAAAATATGAGCTTGGGAACGTCCGAATCGTTGCGCCAGCAGTTCCAGTTGATACAGGAGCAACAACAGAAAAAGCTTCTGGCCAGAAAACAACGTAAGGCGAAGTCATCCGAGAAAACCTGCCAAGAAGATGAAGGATCAACGACGGAGAACTTTTGGGGGCACAATGGTGATAGCGATAATTTGGACTTAAAGGTTTGTGTTTTGTCATTAAATTTTATCTGCGATTTAAGGTATTAAATAGCTCTTTATCGTGGAAAGATTTCCGTACAGCTCCATACATTAATTATACATGCATCGAAAACGACAAGCATGAACAAAGTTTGGGTCACAAAATGTATACATGCAATTAATGTATGGGGCTTGCCCGTTACTCCACGATGCGCTACTTTTCAAGTGACACTGTCGCTAGTTAACTGTGACCTAACAGTGCGATACAACACTTAAGTTTTCATAACAATTCTTAACAGTTCATTAGCAGCTACTGAGGGTACAGGAATTACAGATCTTAAAACATTTAACAACACGTTTATTTAGTAACAAAATAATAATACTTACAGTACCGCCTGGAATTATTGACCCCTTGGGATGCAGTCGTGCCTTATCTTTCCCGCATGGTCCAACCTTGCGTCTGCCGCGGTGGTCAAACAGTAAAAGCGAGGTAAAGACAAGTGCAACCGAAATGGATGATTGCTGCGGTAAAAAAAAGATGCAGCAATACCTCGGCAAATAACAGCAGTGAATAATTTCTATTATGAAGAATAATTTTCATGTTAATTGTTTACATGTAAAACGCGTCAAACACGGCAAGCAGAAGCCTAGTTTTCGCTTGCGAGGAAAGCATTAACCCATGTTGAACACGGGTGTGTGATTTCTCAAGGGAAAACATAAATTATAAACAACTGGGTTTCCTTCCCTTTGAAGGGTTTGGATCAGCCGTTCATAATAGTTCTCCGTCCATTAGTAAAAGTCATGCTTGATCAGCTCAAACGGCTAGTGTTATCTGATCATGACATGATCAAATCGAAAATGAAAGGAGCAATAATTATTTTCTTTTGACCGGTGAGGTTATTTCTTGTCTGAAGATGCCCATGTGTGAATGAAATGCGGTGACAAGATTCAAGATTTGCCTTGCTGTTTTTTTTTTTTTTTGTTTTGTTTTGTTTCAACCGAATACTCCAGAATTTTCTCACAAAGTTGAGATAAACATCACGGAATATGCAAATTGCTGTGCGGCTTTCAACTGGCTTTTAGAAGAACGTGAAATTAAGGTAAGTCAAAATCTACTTTTTTGTTTGGCTTTGAACAAGCGCTGTTAGTTAATGTTTACATTGTAACAAACAGGTAAACAATGTTTTCTTCCACGCTGGCAAAAATATTCAAAACGTTGCTCTGAAATATCTTAGAGCTGTCAACTCTGCCAAATGTTAAAATATGATCATCCTGGTTGCCTAGCACGTGACATGTTTCGGAACTCGTTTGCAAGTAGTTTTACAGCGAGAGACGGCGGTAAACAAACGTCTCGGATAAATTATAATATTAGACCTCTATGGTTTCGTTTCTATTTGCAAACTTTAAGCTAAATTTATTTCTATTAGTTTGTTTTAGGTCGCTTTAGTCTGCGCCTAGTTCACAATGGTCATTTTATTTACTGTTTGGCTACTTTCCATGTGTAATGTTGGATACCTCTTCACTTTTAAAACCGTTCAATGCAATCAATTCGCTTGTAGTTTACATACCTAGTGTTTATCAATTCAAAGCTTTCTTTATTGTTAAGCCATTTAATGAGGCCTTCCAAGGAGTGGTCTGGTGTTGCTTTGTCGCTCATTTTCAACTCTGTCGCTTGTTTGGTTACGGACAAATTTCGGTTTTGCAAAGAAATCAAAGAGAAATGGAAAGTGAACTGTCACTGTGACAAACTTATGCACATGTCATCGGCTTCCTTGTGGGGTCAACCCCCGGGCTAACCAGGGGGTCGGGGAATCTCTCAAGACAAAGCCCCCTGGGCGAGGTGTCTCTCAGCTGAAAATCCCCTTGACAACTTTTTCAAACTTGTGAATTCCCCCAGCCCCTAATCTTTGATTGTAAAACAATGTCAAGATTTTCCCCTACCTTCGGGCAAAGAATCCGATCCATCTCCTTATAGATGTATTCCCCCACATATCTCCCTGGTAGGCCCAGTGTTCGACCCCACAGGGAAGCCGATGACATGTACAGGGCTGCAAATAACGGCCGGTCAACGGACAATGTCCGGTGAAAAATAGGTTTTGTCCGGTCAAATCCTTAGATGGCCGGACAGTTTGTCCGGTTGTTTACGCTGGTAAGGAAAAAATTTAGAATTTCAAGTTTTAAATATTTTAAGGTTCAATAATTATTATTGGCGTTTGTGAAAAAGGAGGGGAAAAGACGCATACTTAACTACCACACCAAGAACTTTTAATAAATGATTCGTAGTAGTCATAAAATTTCTGGCTGTCGTTGCACATTTTTGCTTTGTCATTCACCAAGTCGTCGCAGCAAATTAGTGGGTCTTACAAATGTGTACCGGTCACGGGTGTGAATTGCTTTATTATTAGTCCGTGTGGGTTTTGCCAACATGCTGTGAGAAGGACAACAAAACCTCTCAGTGTCAGTTCAAGGGTCATGGCACCCTTTGTCTTCAAAATTTAAGTGTGAAAATAACAATAACAAGAAAGCAAGTTGACATTCATTTGTCTACTTGTACTTGTTTGACATTTCCATGTGAATCACTTAAGCTATAAATACCATGATTAACTAAACATTCTCTTTTCCAGGGAAACAAATCTTTTTAAATAGCAGTAAATTTACATATGACAACATGTAAACTTTACCTGGCCTATATACGCGATTCATCTCAAACGATTGAACGCAGATTTCATTGTGTTACGTGTCACGCATGGTGCATGGGTCGTTTATATAAAATATTTGTTATTGTTTCGCTTAAAACCAGTCAGAGCAAAGTGCTTTCGTTTCTTTAACTCACAACAAAGAAGCATTGCCTATAATTCCAGTAATTCCACGCAGCCAAATAGTCATCCATAAAAGTCATGATTCATATTGTCTTGTTAAAATAAATAAATAATAATATAGATAAAAAAGGCTCAAAGGGAAGAAATCAATCATTACTTCTGGCACACCCCTAATAAAAGCTTGGTTACCAAGAAGCTTTTCAGTGATGGTAATGTAGATAAGAATTGGATTTACGGACATCATACTTCGCAAGGATTAGGTAATGTTTTCCCCATGGAGTATAGACTTGAAATTGACAAAAAGTAGCAAAATTAGGCTGCTGTTCTAGTATTCTAAATGGAAAAAAGAGAGTTGCCTGTTAGTATCATTTCCCCGGTCCCTTTTAATAACGTATCGCAGAGAAAGATTTTAAGATTTATCCTTATTCATAAAATTCCGAGCTCAAATTGTGTCAAATCAGTGGACGTGGATTCTACTTGTGTTACTTGTTGTAGATGCACATCAGTTAGCTTGTATTATGATGAAAATCAACTAGATTGCGAGCCTCAGTCAATTTCAACAACTTCATAATTAACCGTATATAAGACGTAGAACTGAAGCAATAGTAGTACGCACAAATGTGATACTGATTTTGCTGTACCATGTGTTCCACTTTTCCTGCATTGAGTTTGATGCTCATGTACAATAAATGCTTTGAAAATATTATTTACTTGTTTCATATTTACACATCATGTGAAGGGGGGAGGGGGCACTTTTATAGCGATAAGACGTAATCGATGTTTTTCCGGCCAAAAATGGGATATGCCCGAGCAAAAATAGGTTTGACTAGACAATTTGACCGGCGCCAGCCGGGAAATTATATGCAGCCCTGCATGTATAATACATGCATTTTCTGCCAATTTCCAGAGGCATGTCACTTGTTGCTTTTACCCCTTGGAAGGCCTCTTCAACGAGATAAGTGACCGGCTCTCTGATATGCGTTCTAAATTCACACTGTTTACATGATTGGGCAGCTCATGCATTCATGACCACCATTTTGAAACTTTCAACAAGATAAATCCAGCACAGAAACATTCAAGCACGCTCAGTTGTCACCTTTTTGTGACAGTCCTATATGAACCTGAAAACAAACGAAACAAAAGGTTATTCAAAGGTGATAAGGTATTACCTCGTCTAAATCCTGCCGTGGTGGGGCGATGATTCTCTGCAGTTCCGCCTCGGTAAAGATGAGGCTAGACGCGGGAATACTGACGACGCGTGGAGGCTCCGCTGCGAGAACGCGGAAAATGGGTCAATAGTTCCAGGTGGTACAGTACTAAGGTAACAGGAGAATACATTTCATGCAAAGAATAAATTAATGATATAAACAAAAGAATTACACATGAAAGGATGAGGCGTCTTCTCTATAGAGTCAATTTCTCCAGAACATATTTGTGATTCACTCTATCAATAAAATCTTGGAGGAGGAGAGCTTCTTTGTTCAACTTTTTCTTATAAATGTAATACCTCATAAATAAAAGTGTGTAGTTTAATTTTTTTAGTTAGTTATGTAGGGCTATTGAAATTTCCAAAGAGTATCACTTCCATGGTTGGAACAAACCTGGAGCTGTTTGTGTCATTAAATCACTGGACAACCTTCTCAGAGAAGAGAAGTGAAATGGCAATGAAAGAATGTGTGATCAATGGAGTCGAGATCTCCACAGTATAAACAGTCGCCATCTGCTTTGATTCCAAATCTTAAGAGTTCTTTCCTAATCACCACCACCCAGTGTAAAAATTTAAATTGAAACTCTCTCAATTTCATCTCTTTACAGTTGGTTTTGACCGACTTGAAGATCGATGTCCAGCTGTTCTCATCAGTCTGAACAGTTTTATCCCATCTTTTCTAACAACAACAACAACAACAACAACAACAACAACAATGTATTTATTTAAAGAAATATAAAGTTTACAATACTTCATGTCCTGCAAATAGCTATAATGCTAATCTAGGCAGGACAAGACTTTAATTTAGGCGTTATTAAATTACAAAAACAAAAGAGAATTACAAAGGCATACAGAAAGAAAACACCTTACATATAAATTCAAGTACAAGGGATTTTGTTATTTGAAAAAGACTAAAATTACGACTGGAAGTATATACAACATATCAGGTTAACTTCACAAAATAGTCTATTAAATAATTAACATTCAAATAATTATCTTCATTACCTAGAACATTAAGGAGTAGTGATTTAATTTTTTTACGAAAATTAGAAACTTTAAGAGTCTTAACAGAAAGTGGAATAGAATTCCAAATAGACACACCAATTCTAGTAACAGATTTTTTCATTTTTTCGGTTCTAGAGAATTTAACAGAGAAGCATTCTTTTGTAGATAATCGTGTATTATGATGTTTTGTATTGATTTTCGCAAACTTATCGAGAAGACTTTTAGGAGCTGTCTTAGCATGAACGTCATACATTAAATAGCTTAAGTGTTGAAAAAACAAGGACTGCAAAGGAAGGCAGTTTGCTTCAATAAAAAAAGGGATTGCATGGTCTCTGGGTTTAGAAAAATAGATCAATCTTATAGTACGTTTTTGCAGAACAAGTATCTTATTGAGGTAGGTCTGTGGACAGTTACCCCATGCACAGATACCATAATTTAAATAAGGAGAAATAAGTGTATGATATAAATTTCAAAGAAGATGCCGTGGAATGTAAAATTGCCTCATTTTAGCAATTATTCCAACCGATCCACTAATTTTGTGACAGATAAAGTCAATATGATGCTTCCATAATAGTTCAGAATCAATCATTATGCCCAAATATTTAACAAAGTCCTTCATCTCTAGAGTTACTCGAGTATTTAAAGTTGGATTAAAAATCTTAATTTGAGGAATGAAAAGTATTTTTTTTTTGGCGCGAACGAAAAATTACATAATTAGACTTTTTGACATTGAGCGTTAGTTTGTTAGCATTAAGCCATGCACTTACTTTCTCAAGTTCATTATTGACAGTTAGTTCAAGAGTACGTAAGTTGTCATTTGCATAAGTTTATGCGAATAGATGAAAAGTAAATTCCTTGGAAGATTTTTATGGATGTCATTAATATATAACAAAAATAACAAGGGTCCAAGTACAGAGCCTTGAGGCACTCCACATACGATCGTTTCATTTTCAGATATGCATTTCTCTATTTCAATCGACTGTCGGCGATCCGAAAGATGTGATCTAAACCAAGAATTTATAACTCTTCTTATTCCATAGTGTTCAAGTTTAGTCAAAAGAATCTCATGGTTAACGGTATCAAATGCTTTCTTAAGATCTAAAAATATTCCACAAGAGTACTTTCTATTGTCCATATTAGAATGTATGGAGTTCACAATATCAAGAATCGCGTGCTGGGTACTATCATAATGTTTATTGCGAAAGCCATATTGTAAATCATAAAGAACATCATTCTTGTCTATAAACTTTATCAGCCTACGATATAAAATTTTCTCAAATAAACGATTATAGATTGATAACAAAGAAATTGGCCGATAGTTTTCAAGTAACGTCTCATCTTCACCCTAATGCACTGGAATTACTTTGGTATATTTAAGTTTTGCAGGGTAAACCCCGGTTAGTACAGACTGGTTAAAAATTTTTGTTAACGGTATGGATATGACTGATTTAGCAAGTTTTAACAGTTTAACAGGGGTAGAATAAAGCCCCAGGGCTTTATTGTATGGCAACAAGGTAATTTCTGTTTCAATTTCTTGCGGTACAATTGGATCAAAATAAAAACTGTTCCGCAAAGGTGGATCATCAGATAATCAGAAAAATTAGTGTAAACTTCAGGAATATCGGTTGCAAGTTTCTGCCCTATTGACGAGAAATATTTGTTGAGTGTGTTACCAATCGTTTTAGAATCATCTGATAAAACGCTATGCTCGTTAGATCGAATGAAGTTAATTCTTTTTGATTTCTTCCTTTTCTTCATATCTCCTAATATTTCGTTAATACCTTTCCATGTCGATCGTGTATTTTTTATGTTAGAGTCAAAAAACCTTTGATAGTGACGTTGTTTGCTCAATCGAATAAGGGTTGTTAACTTATTTCTATACTTTTATATTTCGGCCAGTTTGATTCAAAGAACAATTTATTCTTCACCTTAATTTATAGATTTCCTTAGTCCAGCAGTTAGCCAAGGTTTAGTTAACATTTTTAGTTTTCTCACTGAAACATCCCTGAGCGGTGCATGTTTATTAACTACATGATTTATGGTTTTATAAAAGCGAGAGAATGACTTATTTACGTCGCAATTACCAGAAACCTCTTCCCAATTTATTGCACTTAAATCATTCATGAATTCATTAGCATTAAAGCTGGAATAATCCCTAAATTTAGTCTTTTTTGTATGTGATAATTTTTGCTTGTTTACATTGACAATACAGACTTGCGAAAAATGATCGGTTGTGTCGGTGACGATATTGCCGCTAGAAATATTATTTGTCAGGTTATTTGTGAAGATATTGTCAATTAAAGTCACTGAGGACCCATACACTCGTGTTGGTTTATCAATTGTAGGAAGCATAGAAAAACTTTGCATACACTGATTAGAAACAGTGTCTGGCTGTATTTACAGTTTTCATATTTTAGTAAGTCTATATTAAAATCTCCCATGAGATATATATTGTTATTATGATTACTGAAAAACTTGACGGAGTCCGAAAGATAGTCAAGAAATTGATCTGCATTATTATGTTGTCGGTAAACAATGCCACAGATATTTTTCTTGTGATTTGGTAGTAAAATTTCAATCCACAAAGCTTGATAAGAGGAATTGGTAGAGCGTTCTAAGACTCGATATTTATAGTTCTCATTAATAAAAAGACCAACACCCCCGGCAGACAACGGGGTTTTAACAAATTCAAAGCAATAGCCAGGTAGTTGTGGTATAAAATCAATAGATTTGCCTTCGCATAATCGCGTTTCTGTAACACCTAATACCGTGAAATTATATTTTACCTCACTGAGTACGTGACACTGAAAATGTTCAATATTTTTTCTTAAGCTTCTTATATTAGTGTGAAGAATAGAGAAATCGGATACGATTCTGACCTGGATACTGATTCGGATACTGATTCTGACCTGATTTCTGACCTGTTTGTTTTTCGGTATAAGTTTTGGCTATCAGAAGTCAATAAAAGTCACTGTCCATCATATTATTGATATTCACTACTTTTTTGAATGCAGTTAAATGTAATTTAACGGAGTTAACAACAAAGTAGCAATTGTGTCCCCTTGAGGGTCAGTGGAGTTTTGTACATGGGCCAGTGTGCTCGCCAAATGTTGATGTCCTCTCATGCAGTACAGTGTACATCCATCAGGGAGTGTACATGTACATTCCCTTGCGGTTTGCTGTTTTCCTTCATGCACAAGTGCCAGTGGATGGTTTGAGCTAGCATTGGTATCCCTGTGTAGTCAGCGGTCTTCTGTTGTCCGTGTGCACCTGGATTCCTTGTGAATTTGTTTTAGCTTATTTGCAGAGCTTTTACTACAGTGTAGCACCATTCTGTCATCTACAATGTAGCTTATTTTCTGGGTTGTCCCCAGGATTTGCCAGCCACGGGAGCAATCTCATCTAGGAACTGGTTGCCAATAGTGGAAGCTCCTGGATGTCTGGGGCACCCAACCTCATTTTAGCAATGCAGTTATTAATTCCCAACTTTAGTCTTTTAATTTCCAAGCTATAGCAAATCATGACCTACAGTATGCTTAAACTCTGTGAGCATAAAATTATTATCTTGAATTCGTAGCTTGATACTGCTGTTCCACGAGGTGCAGATGTTTTTGTACAAAAGGAAGTTGATGAGCTGAAGGACACCATCAGGGTATGTTTTCTAAACTGCAATTAACGATAATTTGTTACAGGTGTATATACATGTAATATACGATATAGTACAAGTACAAGTAGTCTAAAATGGCTTCAACAATTCACCAAAAGTTACAAACTGTATATTTCTCACTTCAAGAATACATTTTTTTGGAAGAATGAAAAGGTATAATTTTATTCAACACCATAATAACTTATATCTCAGTTCTCCCCCTTTTCTGATGTTGATAGCCATTAATGTTTTAAGTACACTTAACTGCTGCCTCGCAAAAATGGAAGGTGGGTGCCTGGGGTATCCAGGGGCTTCCACTGTGGCCAGCCAGCCCCTAGATAGAATACCGCCCCCATGGCTGGCAAATCCCCGCAACCCAGCCATGAGCCCCCATTCCAGGCACCCGTCAACACTGCATGAATTAGTGGAAGGAAAAAAAAAAGTGGGGGAGGGAATGCTGAGAAACACCGCTTGCAGCTGCTGTGAGAGGCAAAGAAACCACTAAGAAGTGCCAAAAGATAAATGCTGCACGCTTGTAGAAGACCACTAGAAAATCACATCAAGAACATGAGCTGAAGGAAAAAACGTAGCTGCAACAAACCATGTGAGCCTGCACTTGAACAGATTACCGCTGGCCAGAGGTGCCCGCTAAGCTTGTGGCGGTTAACTTTGTTAAATGACATTTAACTAAATCTAACCCCAAATTAGTTTTTCTGCTAATTTTATACATGTAATACATTGTACCCATATTTACAAAAACATTAATTTAGACTTCATTGCTAGTTTGGACTTTTTTACGGGTTTCAAAACTTACAATACACTACAGTAAGCATCATTCAGTACACGGCGACGTCAGAAGGGTTGTGGGTCTATTCCTGGTTTGATGTCACAAACTTATTTCAGGCTATAATAAGTCAAGATTTGGTTAAAAAAGAGGCAAAATGGCACAATGCAGTTTGAACACAGTTATGTGCAAAGATTTATTTTAGCATTTTTTTGGGAGGGGGGCCGGGGGGTCAGTTAGGTGCAGTTTAAAAAAATCCAACATATGAATAGTAAGTAACACAATGACTGGGAGGGGAATGGGAGGTGGGTATAGGATTTGACTTAAAAACAGGTTAATGTAAAAGATCACCATCTTAGGAAAGAGTGTCTCGAGTCTTTTGGCAGTTGCTTGTACATGATTGTGTAGTTTAATTGCTACACGTACAACGAAACACTGTAGATGATTTTTACATGTACACTGTAATTCACCATGTACAGTAATTTGAGTGCCTGTACAGATCATTATTATATGGCTTTTATTTGTAACTGATATAATGCGCACTCTGATTGCTTAAGTGCAGCTAAGCGATACAGCATTATTCTCCCTTTATGCCCATGGGCCTATTAAGGATTATGCAAATTAGAAGAGAAAAAATAATATTAAAGGCTACCCGAAGGCCACATTTGTTTTATTTACTGGTACATTCAGTTGAAAATTGTTGGGACTAGAGCAGAAAACTGAAAACATGGCAGGAAATTATTAAAACTGTCAGTGAAAAGTTTGACCTGGGTTTGAAACTATGAATGAATAGATAAGCATGCGCATTACCGGATGTGACTTCCGCTTGAACTAAGGTTTTTCTCTTTAGAACCATTTTGTTGGCCAAAGAATAAACAACTTAACCTCGACCTTCCAGTCGTTACTGGAATCTCAAACCTTGGCCTAGCTGTATTGACCTTGCTATCGCTTGGTCAATAAGGCAAGGCCTCAGTTTGAGATTTTTCTGTAACGACCTCAATCTCAGTTGTTAAGTAGTAAGTAATGTCACCAGTTTCATAATGCTTTTGAGCTTACGCCTCTTACTCTGCATTGGGTTGCAGGTGCTGAAAGATGAAAATGGTCGGCTGTACAAGTTGTTGGGAGAAAGGGACGAGGAAATGAGGATCTTACGCAAAGCAAGAGATGAAGAGAAAAGGGCTTTGGCAGGTTAGAAATTCAACACTCTTTAATCATCCTGATCACTGTTATTGCTGCACAGCTGCATAAAATGTACACAACTGTGGGTGTGGACAAGTTTCATTGCTTAACACTGACTAAACCAATCAAACTGCAGGGCCATCTTCAAGTTCAAGTTTTCAAGTTACATCTATTTGTAGGCTGGCTTGTGAATAGTGAAGAGCTAATTGTGGCAAGCCAGACTGTACACAGAATAATTTACACAATTTTTTAAAAAGATAAATGAACATTGGATACAACTACAACATGTATTAAACATTATGGTAAAATGTAAAGAGGAAAACTACAGACTAAACTTAACTTCAGTTGGAAATTTAGAACTGCTTTCCACTAGCCCCTAAAATATGCACCTTCCCTTGCTGGTGGTGACCCATGCTACAGTGTACAGCTGTAGATCTCAAGTTCTTGTCCAAAGGAAATGTGTTTGATTGCATTTAAATAATGACTTGTACAGTGCATGTACAGTAAATCTTGTGCTACATGTACAACCAGTTGCAAAAATTAATACTTGAGATGGTACACTTAATTGACAGACTGAAAACTAGTTTCCCTCCCCATCCCCTTATCAATGTTGTTGGAGCACATTTTATTTACACATTATTTTTTACCTTGCTTTTGTCTTCTTATCATTTTTATCTTGCCTTTTCTTGCATATATTTTATCATTTCACATTCCATTTTTGTCCATTGAAGGCTGTAGATCGACAGCCGAAAGCTCATGGTCTTTTTAAAAATTTTTTAGCCAGTAAACGTTTTTTATAGTAATTTCATTAGCACATTTTCTGTTCGTGCAAAATGCGAGTCCATGTAGAAAAATGTGGCCCAACAACATTGCTTAAGGGGGAGGGGGAGGGGAGTCTTGCCTGTCCTGCAGTAACTGCCAAGGGAGAGTTTTAGGAGAAGAATGAGTTTTTTATTGGGAGTGTATCACCATTTTTGCAACTGGTTGCTACTAGCTAGCATAGCGTAGCAATCGTTAGTGTGTTTTAATTGTACATACAATTACATGTTCATGACTGTATAGAATTATTGTACTGACAATTTTACTTTCTTGAATTCTATTCATTAATATCGGGTTTAAACTTTATAGGAACTGGTGTGGCCGCTGATACTGCTGCTGGTAGAATAATGGAACTCTCCAAGAAAAACAGAGAGTTGACAGCAGACCTGGAGAGCGAACGGAATAAAGTGCGGCAGCTAACAAAGAAAGCAAAAGACATGGAGAAAGAGGTAATAGTCTGCAAATCACTCATCATTGTTTTGTTACATACAATGTACACACCTCTACTTGTACATTGATTTCAAAACCCTTATCGATGTGCAAAATACACCTTTCGCTGTTCCTTACCAGAAAATACAATTTCATTTGAGTGAATTTTTAGACCAATAGCACAAAACTAACTTTCATTTGAGCCAAAAAGCATTCATTTAGGAAAAAATACATTCATTAACGATTTTCATTCAGTAACATAAAAGACGGTATAATCAGTTTTACATGTATGTTAGAGAAGACACATCAAGAAAAGCACAACTTTGCAAGTTTAAGCGTTTTTAATCGTTCTTTGTATTAAAAAAGTCCGTTGAGATTTTAAAAGCAGCCGGGCAAAGTGGTGTCCACAACTGGTCAGTTTGCCCATTGCCTGGTCCTTATCTCTTTCCGGACAGGACACCAAAATATCCAACCTCCAAGTCGGATGCTTTGAAAACCTGCAACCTCCCAAATCCCGGACTATAGTTGAAATGAAGCATTTTTATTGCAAACTGTTAAGTTTTTCAGATTTCTTCACCCTAATTTTCACTGAATATGAGCGTTTATTCTGTTGCAAAACCCAAAACGGTCTATGACAGCGCAAAAAATACGCAACTTTGTCTTGAAGTTTTTAATACAAAAATTCCTCTTGAAGCTTAAAGTCTACATTTACAACAAACTTCGATTCCAATTCTTGCAATCTGCTTCACATTGTCCTGCTCACTTCCTTAGCGTGTCCTACATAACGCTAGCCTCCCACGCAGTCGTTTTTAGGGGACTCGTATTTCACCTCCTTCCCACTAACGCCTGCTTACCCGAAGCAAACATTCCTTTCCCATTGTTTGGCTCGCGGGCGTCCCAGCCAGTCACGATCGAGCAACTGGCTAGCGATGACAACTAAAATTGTTAATCCTAATCTTTCTCTCGCGAATTTGATAAATAAATAAATAAATAAATGTGGGAAATGCGTGTATAGTTGACCCTGTTGTCCCAATAAAATCCGTAAACACTGAAATATTCTCTCTATATATGTATTTAACCTCAAGCCACCGACGTGTTACATCCAAATCCAATTGTCCAACGTACAAAGTACTTGTAAACCGTGTAAAACCGCGTGTGGAGAACCGAGAACCGAAGGAAAAACAAAATTACATGTGCTTTTTTCTGTTGTGCAAAAACATGACCAAATATGGTCATGACAACTTCCCGGATGTCACGTTGAATAATATTGCGTCATAAAAACTGTGGAGCCTGCGACACCCTCCCCCTATTAAAGTGCTAGCAAGCAGCTTTAATAAAATCTTAATTGTCCTCTAAATCGTTCATTGCAATTCCGATCATCCTGTTCCTTGCAGTGTCCTTTGCTGCACGCCCAGCTTGGCGTCGCGGTCGGAACTCTGGCACATCTGGATTCAAAACTGTGTTCTGCGGCTGCAGAGGTGCGCATATCTCCAAATCTGCAACAAGCTGAACTGGTCGTTCGACAAGGTATCCGTTTCCCGTTCTTATCTTGAATCCTCTCAGAACGCCATCCCTTCCCTTTACTTGACCTTCCACTCTTCCAAGCTTCCACTTTCCAGAGCTCTTGACAGAATCCTTGATTAAGACCATTGACCCATCTGAGGGAACCTTCATATTTCCAGTCACTGGCGTCTTAGACCTTTCCTCTAATGCATGAAGATACTCTGTCACCCAACGTTTTCGCAGCTGCAATCGGCACGTTTTCAAATACCGCAATCTTCTCGTGAGTTGATCAGTGTCATCCAAAGTGTCAATGTTTTCTTCAAGAAGAGCTGAAGGCCTACCTCTGATTAGGATGTTTGGTGTTATTGTTCGCTGTCCGAACTCTTCACCTACGTAACACAAAGGCCTGTTATTCGCAAAACATTCCGCATCGAGTAGTGTTTCTTCTAATTCTGCAAACGACAACAGTGCACCACCAATGACCTTTGAAAGGCAAGACTTGACGACGCTCACCATCCGCTCGAAAAATCCACCCCACCAGGGTGCCCTGGAGAGGTTGAATTTCCACTTAATCCGCTGTGATGCGAGGTAGTTGTTCAGGTCTTCATCTTCTTGAAGAGTCTTGAGCCATTTCTTGGTTGCTATGAGGGTCTTTGCGTTATCGCTCACTATCTTTTGGGGAGCACCTCGTCTAGCCACAAATTCCTTTAATGCTCGTTTAAATTGCTCAACACTCATGTCGGTGCATAACTTGAGATGGATGGCACGAGTGCAGGCGCACGTGAATAAGACCACATACGCCTTCCCTGGGTTGGAGCCACGGAGCTTGTAGTAGATTGGCCCAAAGAAGTCAACCCCAGTAGAGGAAAATGGATCTGCAAACTCCGTTCGGAATGACGGCAGGGCAGCCATTGGCGGTGCTGACAAAGCCTTTGCTCTGAACCGCTTGCAGTGGTTACAGGCAAACCTGAGCTTTCTGGTAATACGTCGCAGTTGAGGGATCTAAAATGTCTCCCGTACTTTATTCATTGTCGACTGGACTCCCCCATGCAGATTCAACCGATGGCAATGTTCAATCACCAACTCTGCCAATCTGTGTTGTCGGGGCAGGAAAATTGGGTGGTAGTCAGGTACTCGCCCATACAAGCGCCAGATTCCTGAAGTGTCCTTCTTAATGGGGACATCGTTTCTTTGTTGACAACCCCTTTGGGCGAGTTTGATCCACCTCTGTTCAGCTTCTTCAATTTCTTCTGTTGTCAGGGGCCCATGTAGTTTGGTCACTTTCCGACAGTTACTGATGAACCTCAACATGAATGCTGTGATCCTTAGAAGCTTCCAGTACTCGTGCTTCTGAAGAAGTTCATTTGCCCATTCGTCTGGCGAATGCTGGGTTTCCTCTCTTCCAAGAAACGTCTGTTCCCTTCTTGATGCTTCAGTTTGAACTTCCACTGTCTCCTGGACCTGCACTAGCTCTGGCCACTTGTCAGCGTGAGTCAACCAATCAGGACCCTTCAGCCAGAACTGATCAATTCTCGAAGGGGACACCCCCCTGGTTCCTAAGTCACTCGGGTTCTGTGCTGTCGGAACATAATGCCATGTAAAGTTGCCACAATCGTTTATCTTCGCCACTCTGTTAACAACGTACTGCGACCACTTCCCTCTATGTGCGAGCCAGTAGAGCACGGTGGTGCTGTCCACCCATGCATGAGTCTCGGCAAACATGTTGATGCCAATTGCCTTAGTAACATGATTAAGCAACCTGGCAAGAGTGAGCGCCGCAACAAGTTCCAAGCGTGGAATCGATGTGTTCTTGGGAGCGATTCGTGCCTTGGAAACAAGAAGGTTTTGGCTCACTGACCCGTCCCAGTATTTGGCAGTAACGTAAACAGCTGCACACACCGCAGAATTACTGGCGTCTGAGAATCCATGAAGCGACAGTTCCCTTTTGTTGCAGTC
The DNA here is from genome assembly GCA_016490735.1 of Pachyseris speciosa. Taxonomy (NCBI): domain Eukaryota; kingdom Metazoa; phylum Cnidaria; class Anthozoa; order Scleractinia; family Pachyseridae; genus Pachyseris; species Pachyseris speciosa. The sequence continues at coordinate 413,320 of JAEMWC010000414.1, read as the reverse complement.
CACCACGCTTCTCGGCACTGAAACTGTGGGTTGCGCCCTTAAACTGTTGATCCACTTTGTCCACTGCTCTACAATTTCATTTGGGAGAGGCTCGTCCCACAAAATCTTCTGTGAACAAACTTCGCTGAATATAACCTTTCCAGTAATTATAACCGGGGAAGCCAAACCAAGGATGTCATAGACGCCGTTAATTGCTGCCAACATCTTCCACTTCGTCAATGGATCTGTTAAGGAGTAGCATGACTTAAAGTTAACAGACACTGTATCTGTCAACTTGTCCCATTGGGTACCCAATATCCTGGTCGTGTGATCTTCTCTGTCTGATTCCTTGTGCTGAGGGACACCTTCGAGGGCGGGTACATTGCTGTGCCATTTGTGTAATGAGAATCCGCCCTCCTGCATGATTTGTGTGGCTTCTTCCTTGAACCTGGCCAGGTCCTCCGCTTTGTCACTTCCATACTGTATATCATCAACGTATGTGTCGTCCATCAATGCCTTGATTGTGTCTGGGAAATCTTCTTGGTATACCGACAAATGCTTTTGAAGAGTTGCTCCCAAAATGTAAGGGCTAGGTGCTGCACCAAAGATCACTCGAGTAAAGCGGTACTCGACCACCTTTCGCTCGTCCACGTTGTTGAACCACAGCACCCTTTGCGCATCACGATCGTCTTCATGAATGCGAATCTGGTGAAATGCTTTCTCAATGTCTCCTGTAATGCATAACTTCTTCACGCGATTTCGAAGGAGAATGTCAAAAAGAAAGGGTTGCAAGGCTGGTCCGGTTTCTAAACAATCATTCAACGAAGGTTGTGACTCGCTGGTCTTGGCTGAGCAGTCATACACTATGCGTGTCTTTGTAGACTCCGCCTCTTCGCGAATTACAGGATGATGGGGTACATAGTGTACAGTTTGTCCAGTGGGCTGAGATGGGGCTGGCTCGAGTATCCCCTTCTGGACTTGCTCTTGCATGATGGCATCATACTCCCCCAACTTCTGGCACTTGTCCAAGCGTCTTGTCGTTCCCCAAAGTCGTGCCAGAGCTAAATCCTTGTTACTTGGGAGCACTGAATGGTGAATTTTCCAAGGGAGCCGTGTCTCGTAAAACCCTTCAACCTTGAACTGGATATGTTCTGTGAAGTCCTCGTGAAATGAAGGATCTGGGGTTTCTGGATCATCTAGACCAAGCACATCCATTGAACACAAATGCTCGAAATCACTTCGGCTTGAGTTTAAAAAGAATTCCTTCTCTACACCATCACCGTTCGAAATAAGCCTCCCGTACAGAACCCACCCCAACATCGTGAATTCAGCACCAGGGTCTTGGTCGGGATTATAGCCAAGAACAGGGGGCTCTGTCGACCGGATTCGCTGGTAATCTGCTGCCCCTAAAATGATGTGCACAGGGAGCTGATCTGTCGAGACATTTTCATCGCTCAATTGTAGCCTTCGGAGTCGAGGGTACCTCCGTTTCAAAACCTTGATTCTTGGATTAGGTAAGTAAGTCAGCACGTCCTTCTCAGCATTTATGCAATTCACGTCAAGGTTGAAACCATCCACAACAGTTGACTGGATCTTTAAAGGGTAAATCCCCACTCTTCTTGTAACAGTTCCGTACATTTGCTCAATGCATCTCGTTTCGTGCCGAATTGGTGACAGTCCCAGTTGTGTAATAAGATTGGAGCAAATGTATGAGCTACCTGCTCCCGTGTCAATCATTATTCTTACTTCCTGTCCATTCACCATTGCGCACACTGTAGCGTGTAATGTGGAAGTTGACAAGGTGGATGCACTGAGGTTCTTTTCTGTTGATGCTGTAACATTGCCTTGTTCAGGAACAGTTGACCACCTTCTTTCACAAACAGATGTGTGATGGCGTTGTCCACAGTTTCGGCAGGGCCTCGATCTGCATTCAGATACAAGATGGTTGTCACCAGTACAATTGTAACACAAATTCTTCCTTCGTAGGAGTTCCCTTCTGGCTGCTACAGTCAACACCCTTGTACAATTGACACTCGAATGGTTTGTAGCACCACAGTAAACGCATTTGTTAGCATTGCCATATCTCTGTGATCCCTGCATCAGTAGTTTCTCCATGTTTCGTTTTCCATCACTGTGTCCGCCTTGAAACTTGCTCCTTTCCTCCATTCGCACCGGGTTTCTGTCAACATACTTCCGCAGAGACTCCACGAGTTGCTCCAGTGTCCACTCCTCCCACTTGTCATCTGTCTGGGTAATAATTTCTCTAACAGGTCCAAGCTTGTCCATTAATGTGTACACAGCACACTGTGCGGTCTGCAGTTTGCCCATTGTTGTCAAAGTCCGCACAACTCTGGCAAGTTTGTTGTAAAACTCGTGAATTTTATCAAGTCGACGAATATCCATGATACCTTGTAGGCTCTCCATCTCCTTGATAAGCGCCTTATGCACCTTAAAGTCCTTGCCATAAGTAGTCTGCAAAATTCTCTTAGCCTCTTGGTAGCCCTCGACAGTATGCGGGAGCCCAAGAATATCCTCCCGCGGCTTACCCTTGACAAGTTCCAACAGATAGTTAAATTTACTTATTTCTGAAATCTTTGCACCGTCCACTTCCACCTCAAACTGGTTCCAAAATCGAACCCAGTCCTTATAATCTCCAGTAAATGGAGTGATAGTGTATCGCTGGAGTTTCACCGACTGTGTAGTTGACGTATTGAGGAGACCCGCCATCCCTGCCTTGGCATCCTTCTCCATGCCTAATTTCTTAATCAGCCACTCTTCCTCCCGCTTTTGTTGCCGAATATGCGCTGCTTTGAGCTCCTTCTGCTCAGCCAGTCGTGCCTCCATAACCTCTTTGTTGATCGCTCGCTGCCTTTTTAATTCACGCTGCGTTTCCTGATCCTCCTCTCGACTACGTTGTTCGTCCAAGGAAAACTTAATTCGGCTCCGGATTTCTCGAAAGGGCAGTAATCCTTCCTTCTGTTCCTCCGACCAGTTCTTGATGTGTTCGAGTGTCTGTTCGCTCTCCAACATATGTTCCCCAACTTCGTCGATTGAAATCTCCAGTTTACGGATAAGCCCACAGATCTTGTCGTAGCAGAGTTTCAAATCTTCGTGGTCGCAGCTCTCCCATGTCTTTGAGATTTTCTCAAGCTTCAATTTCGAAAATTCCAACAATTGATCGTGCTTCGCGGTTTTCGCCATTTGAGTACTCTTGTAATCTGATCCAACCAACCTGTATTTGCGAAAATCGCAAACAGTTCGATTCGCTTGTACGTATTCTCGTGAAAGAGAATCCAAGAAAGTGTAAATTCGCCTCTTATCGTCGAATATGTTCCACCACTGATTTGTAACTCAGTACCAACCGAAAATAATCCGAGTTTCGTCGCTCACTGTTGTCTCAGTAAATCTCCAAAATTGCAGTCCTGGCAGGGTCGCCACTTTCAGTGTGGGAAATGCGTGTATAGTTGACCCTGTTGTCCCAATAAAATCCGTAAACACTGAAATATTCTCTCTATATATGTATTTAACCTCAAGCCACCGACGTGTTACATCCAAATCCAATTGTCCAACGTACAAAGTACTTGTAAACCGTGTAAAACCGCGTGTGGAGAACCGAGAACCGAAGGAAAAACAAAATTACATGTGCTTTTTTCTGTTGTGCAAAAACATGACCAAATATGGTCATGACAACTTCCCGGATGTCACGTTGAATAATATTGCGTCATAAAAACTGTGGAGCCTGCGACATAAATAAATACATTTGTAAACGTATCAAAGCGCTGGAGCCGATTTGTCTTTGAAAAAGCGAATAAGAATTTAGACGCGACCGAGTTACAAATTTGAACCATTGATCAGTCCATCAAACGTAGACTAAACCGACGTGAAATTATCACACATGGCACAACAACAAAGCTCGATCTCTCATGGTCCTGCATTAAATCAGATGAAATTCGCCCACACAACGACCCCAAAACGTCCTGGAGAAGCGGTCATAGGTTATCAAACACCGGTGGCATAGACTGTGCCAATTCGTGTACTTTTTTTCTTTAATTCACGCGAAGCGGACGGTAAAATTATGTAGCTTGCTGCCTCGCCGCTCGCTCGATCCAATGTGCGCTGTGGTCTACCGATGGCAAAGGCTCCTTCCTCCAAATTACTCAGACTAACCGACGATACGCCAATACGTCTTAAATAACTGACTTGGCCCTTCATCAAATTCACGAGAGGTGACACAACAGCTACAACAGGACCAGGAGAAGCGGCGAGGATATCGAAGATTGAAGGTGAAGCTTGATAAATAAGCGGCTATCGTAACTAGTGGGCAAATTGATGAAAATATCGCTGTTTCCTTTGACAAATTCTTAAATTGAAGTCAGTTGATAGGCATTTAAACAGGAATTCTGAACGTAGAGCACACGCTAATCAGAGCTCGCTCAAGCTCTGTCTCTGTAATGTTGAACTATTCCCCGAAAAGCGTCCTGAGGTCAAGGTCAACCTTCCAGAATCTAGTACGTAAAATGTGATTGGCCAAGCAGCGAGAAAGGAATGTTGGCTTCGGGTAAGCAGGCGTTTGTCAGGAGTGCTCGATGGAGCCGATCTGCAAAATAACCGCTCTGCAGGCCGATTTTGGGCTGGCTGGCAAAATGTTTGCTGAAATAAAAATCTTGCTGGCAGTGTTATTTTAACGAAATCTTGCTAGAATTTGTGTCCGTAATGAGTCTTACTGGCTGACAGGAATCAAAACACGTTATTTCTGGCAGCTGTCTTATTTCAGTTTTCATGCTGGCTGAGAGTACTGAGGGCGCACTTTTATCTGCGTGAGATTGAAAATAAAGTTAATGAAAAACAAACTGTCCTTGGGCTCGTAAAGCAACTTTCAAGAGTCTCAACGTATTGAATAGCATGTGCTGTCAGTTGGCTTCGTATTTTGGTGGATTTTTATCTGCGAGAAGATAGGACTTCGGGGAAAAAAACTAAAAGTAAACAACACGGGATACAGATAGAAGCCTACTGCCCGTCTTGGGAACGATCTGACATCCGAAATAAACCATTCGACATATTTTGCCCAAAAATCAAGTTAAAATCAATACTTAGCTGGCTGGGTATTTTTCTTCCTTACGCGACTGCTGGCTGGCAAACTGGAAAGATTCCACCCGTGCTGGCTGGCATTTCGTGTTTGTGGCATTTTCAACTTTCCTGGCTCGTTGAGAAACGACAAGCTCGTAGCTGGCTGGGATTTTTATTTCTCAAAAGTTTTGCTCGCTGACATTGAAGAGCGGTTATTTTTTTGCCAGGAAAGTTAAATATTAACGAAGATTGACAGGGGGACACTCAGCTAGTGTTTAGTACATCGTACGATAAAAATTCTCAGAAAAGGTCGTTGGGTACTCCTGGTTTGTGGGGAGGAGGTGAAATACGAGTCCCCTAAAAACGACTGCGTGGGAGGCTAAAGTTACTCTCGCTGTCTGTAATTTTCACGTTTGTGACCCAAAGGAATTCTGGGATATTCTTGTCTAACAACAGTATGGAAGTGTGCAAATATCCATTTCAAGTATTGAGCCACCCGGTCCTGCTGACAAAACATTGTACCAATTGCATTATTTACAAGTCAAAATTCGCCAAAATTGCTATGCAAGGTCCTGGAATCCACACACAGAACGAATAGGAACACAACTTCACTCCGTGAGTCGCCATTACTCGACCGAACAATCTCGGCGGCCCACTTCGTGTGAAATTGCTCCTCACCTCTGTTTTCTTTCAAAGGATTGCCTCTACCCACCAACCTAGCTTTATGATGCCAAGCAGGGGGCTTCTGAGCTGGAAAATGGCTCGAAAAAACACTTACATGTATAAATCAAATGCCTACCGAATTGTTAGCTGCAGTGAACGCTTGAAACAAGCGGCAGCTGGCGCGACAAGCGTGACATGAAAGATAGAGCCTTCGGTGTTGTGTACCAGCGAAATCTCCGTGGTAACCCCTTATATGGAATAACAATATCGATTTGACCTCCTACCCTCCGGAAATTGCAAAAAAGGCGTACAAAAAGCCTGTCGGAAAAGAGTTAATGAAACCCCTGCAGAGGGCGGATTTTGGGTCAAAGAGGTGTCCCAGAAGGTGATAGAGTTTGTACTTAAAAAAGGAATAATTAGTTTTCTTTCTTTGGTGTCGCATTCTAACCTTGTTTGTCATCTGCGTACAGCTGATGGCTTCAGGAAATATGCAAGGTCACACAAAACAAGCCAGTGGCGAACAGAAACCAAAGTCGGATACAGAAAAGGTAAGGGACAGATATATTCACACGTGAAATGAGAATTCAGGGCAAATTCCAAAGGAAACAAGTAAAAAAAAATCTGGATCTACTTTCATTTTTCTTTGTCCTTTGGATTGCCGGCGCCCACGGCTCATTTCTGGGACAATTTTCATTAACATGTATGACCTACAGCGTTTCTTTCAAATAACCTACTGCCCCATTTTTTCCCGAGAGGCTGGTCACAGCTTCCCCAGAAAAAAAATCAACCTAAAAAAAATGACGTAAGACGGTTATTCTCTCAGCACTTCAACTGTAATTACAAACAGTTTCTTTTCAGGACGCGTCTGAGGTCGCAGCCTTGCAAGACAAACTGAACCAAGCAAACTATAAAGTGGCAGAGTTTAGAAATCAATGCGAGAAACTAAAGAAAGACCTGAAAGTTGCTCACAAGGTAAGAACCACACTGTACAATAACAGTTAAATTCTTACTGGAGCGGATGCTTGTGGGAGCAGCTCTATTGGTCCACCCCACAGAGCTGTTCTGAAGTTCACATTGCAGTGAAAGACACTTGAAATGTAACTGAATTAGAATGATATTAGGTGCCTGCCTTGCATTTAGTGTCTATTTTCAGCCGTGTTATAATATTTTCAAAAGGGATCAAATGTAATTAAAATCAATGTTGAGCCCGCTTGGATGGAGTGTCAGATTGTCATTTGGGTTCAAAACGGTGCCTGTAAAACGACTGATCACTCTCATCTTCACTCTTTAATCCGTTGTTAAAATATATGATTTTCATATAGTCATTCTAATGTAGATTTATGTGCAACAATTACCCTGCGAAATCGCGCGGAATATCGCCTGATTTTAGCCAACTCGGCCTACGGCCTGGTCGGCTAAATATTGAGCAGGATAATTGTTTTATTATTCAACACATTGACAACAAAGCGCAATTTACTGAGTTTGTTGCAGAAAAGCTGGAAAAGCCGTCTTTTTCTCCGCGACATTCGAAATTACGTATATCGCAGGATATCTGTCGAGTACACACGACGGATATTGAGCCCGCTGTGATCATATTTGGACAGTGTTACAATGTGTCAAGTAATAACATCCAATAACTGATCATTGGATATAAAAGGTAGAATATCTGTAACCAGCTCTAGGGACCTCGTTCCCAGGGTCCTCTCTCTTCCTTTCTCGAGAAAGTACCCTGGTTGCAGCTGGTCACGTGTCCAAATCCGCACAGTGGGTGGGTCGTCGACTTAGTGGAGACAATCTTTAACTTTGCTGCCCCTCCCCTTCAATCATTTTTCTGAAATCTGCAAAAATCTGGTAGACACGTGACCAGCCGCAACCGGGGTACTTTCTCGAGGGAGAAAGAGAGAGGACCCTGGAAACGAGGCTGCTAGAGACAAACTTTGTAACGGGAAGATAAAAGAAAGCCTCTGTGCAAGCTACATGTGATGTTCTACTGATCCCAAATTGAGTCAGAGTCGGTTTTTGTTAACATTCACAGAGCATTGCCGCCTGTTGTTCTTACCAAAATTTGAGTGAAGCGCGCAGAATGTCACCTTACCGTTTACAAGACAACAATTATACCTCATAGACACTAGCCTGTTCCAGGCTCCGAGATAGTAGGGAAAGCGCGGATATGAGAAAACGAGTGCGAAAAAACGCGTGGGGGCTGGGGAGAGACGAACCCCCCTTTTTCTCCAGATCCCGCGCGTGTCTTATTTTCGCGTTCCGTTTCTGTTCGCGCCGACCCTACTGTCCGAGAGCCTGGAACGGGCTACATAGACACGTCCCGTAGTTTACAATTAATTTCACTAGTTCACCCGTGCACATCAGTTAATTATTACTTCCTCAGGTGCTTGCAAAAGAAGTTGGAGAGGGCTTTAACATCACTTCATTGCTGAACGACTCAAGCGGCTGGAGAGGAAGACAACAACAGATTACTTCACTGCAGAATAAGGTACATGTACATGTACATGAAATGCTCAGATGCCAGTGTGGAAATTAGTCACTGTAACAAAGTTGCCTCGGGGCAACTACATGTGTAGAATACAGGGCCACTTTTGAAGCGGTGTTTCACTAATTCTGGGCTACTACATGTACATTTAATTCATGCGGGGTATTATACTGCCGCATAACATTTGTACCGATCCTGAATGCGTCAAACCGTGTCTACAAACAAGCAACCCCAATATGTGCTGCGTTACCGGAGAGTACTTGAAAAGACTTTTGAGCCGCAGTTTTGAGTATTATGATTCTAAAAAGATCGATTTCTTCCGATGGAAACTTCATCAAATTTGAGGGTATATACGTAATACGACATCAAACAGACATAGTCTGTATCATCTACTGTAGGAGTATAGTACACGTAGCACGGTACACCTAGACTCATCCGTTGCTTAAAGAACTGAAGTAAAAAAATTCTTCAGTCAGATTGTGGGCCGTTTTTATCATAATTATGTATCTTAAACCTCCCAAAATATAGGCCCATTGTCCTGGAAAGGCTTGTGAATGCCATAAGCTACAGAGTTTTACTTATAGTTGCCCACCTGAATAAATTTCTTCGATTTGTGTGCTGTCAGGTCACGGAGTTGAAGGGACAGTTATCTCAAGTAGCGCGAAGCAGCTCAGCCACGTCCAACCACATTCTGTTGAGATCAGCCTTGATGAGTCCCTCGTCTGCTCCATCTCAGTATGATGAAAAACATCGCTCTGTGCTGAAGAAGATCGAGAAAGATCGTAAGGACGCTCAGGAGGTTAGCTGGAACGTGGTTCCCGTTTATACCTATTTTTACTGAGTGGCACATTAAAGAAGAAATTGTGCGGCCATCACAGTCAGTAGCGCTTTTCTGGCTTATTTTAAGTTCCATCTCAGATACATGTTTATTATTATTATTATTATTATTATTATATTATTATTATTATTATTATTATTATTATTATTATTATTATTATTATTATTATTATTAAAGAGCAGTCATAGGATACTATAGTGTACAGTTCTTAAAGGAGCACTGTAGCGTAATTTGGGTAAACCGAAAGAATTAAGACGAAATTCGCTAGAAAATGGAGCAATTTCAAGGTTTTAGTGGACAAAAATCTGGTACCAGAATAATTTTAAGTATTTTATGTTAGTCATTTTTACATTTTCTTAAGGCTAAATACATAGGTACACGAAAATTTGGTTTATCAACGGAGTTGATAATGTAAATTGACCACCGTACAGGGATTCGATTAGCTGACGTTTCGAGCGTTAGCCCTTCGTCGGAGCGAATCGAGGAATTGTGGGTTGTGTATGGTTTATATACAGTAAATGGAGCTACGCTATTGGTGGTAACATGGTAACGTGAAAAACATGAATAAATTAATTGAATGAAAAGCGCTCGTTGACACCGTGGGGATTAAGAGTGCCAATTTGAAAGATCAGTTTTTGCTCGAGATTTTACGGCTTTCCGTGGTACCTTGATGTAGGGAAAGGCCGGAGATCGACATGTGTTGTTTGAATGGTTAGGGAGATTAAAATGCCGAGCGACAGGTTTGGATGCGTCTTTGTCATCTTTCTCAACATCACGAAGATGTTCTCGGAATCGGTCACCTAGTCGTCTTCCTGTTTCGCCGATGTATAACTTTTTGCATAATGTGCAGGTTATGCAATAGATAACATTTGCGGAGGTACACGTGAAACGATCAGTGATCTTAACAGTCGCTTAGGGCCCGATATTTTGTCAGTGTTTTGAATGAAAGGACAAGTTTTGCATCGCGAGCGCGCGCATTTAAAAGTGCCAGGTTGTTCAGTCGTTTTGAATGCGCTTTTAACTAGAAAGTTACCTACATTTTTGTCGCGTTTGAATGAAATCAGTGGTGGTTCCGAAAAGATTCTAGCAGTTTCTGGATCATTTTGCAGTATTTGATTTCATTCAAACGCGACAAAAATGTAGGTAACTTTCTAGTTAAAAGCGCATTCAAAACGACTGAACAACCTGGCACTTTAAATGCGCGCGCTCGCGATGCAAATCAAAACACTGACAAAATATCGGGCCCTAAGCGATCTGTTAAGATCACTGATCGTTTCACGTGTACCTCCGCAAATGTTATCTATTGCATAACCTGCACATTATGCAAAAAGTTATACATCGGCGAAACAGGAAGACGACTAGGTGACCGATTCCGAGAACGTCTTCGTGATGTGAGAAAGATGACAAAGACGCATCCACACCTGTCGCTCGGCATTTTAATCTCCCTAACCATTCCAAACAACACATGTCGATCTCCGGCCTTTCCCTACATCAAGGTACCACGGAAAGCCGTAAAAATCTCGAGCAAAAACTGATCTTTCAAATTGGCACTCTTAATCCCCACGGTGTCAACGAGCGCTTTTCATTCAATTAATTTATTCATGTTTTTCACGTTACCATGTTACCACCAATAGCGTAGCTCCATTTACTGTATATAAACCATACACAACCCACAATTCCTCGATTCGCTCCGACGAAGGGCTAACGCTCGAAACGTCAGCTAATCGAATTCCTGTACGGTGGTCAATTTACATTATCAACTCCGTTGATAAACCAAATTTTCGTGTTTCACTTCCCCACCGACGCAGCACCACAGTTTCTTTAGAAACTAATCCCTTTATTAAATACATAGGTAATTGCCTGAAATAACACCAAAAACAATTTCCCTTGGGAATTAGAGAAAATAAATTTCAAAGTTTAGAGAACTTGTGCAGACACAGGCAATTCATCATCAGTTTCATTTCACCAGTACTTTCAAGTGTTTCATACATTACTTCAACATTCGTTTTCGACGTTTGGTGTTGCTAGAAATGATTTTTTTTTTAGAAGATATTTAAAACAGTCGTACAGAAGTTTGCAATACGATGAAAATAATCTTGGTACAAGGTTTTTGTCCACTTTTTACTCGAACTTCTGGTGGATTCCGTCTTAATTACGCATTAGAACCTTTAAAAAAATTGCAGTGTTTCCATGTAGTACTTGTTATGTGCATTGAAACTATTTGCGGTTGTCTGTGGCCACGGATGATGAGGAAAAATCACCATAAAACAATATATGTTTCTTTTCCTTCCGACAAATAATTTCAAATCTACTGTACCTCTGTGTTACACGTTACTTCCTCGCAAGTTGAACAAACACGTGACAAGAATTACCGTGGCAGTACCCCTTTAAGCTCACTGGTGTCGTGTCCTTTGTGCCAACCCTCAACTTTGATTCTCACTTACTCCACGCAGTTACTACTTCCATTCCACCCTGAACCTTTTCCCTCCATTCTGATGTTTTTTCCTTATTAAGAAGGAACAGTAATTTCAGAAGCCTAACTGACAACTGACAAAGTAACGATTCTTACAACTGCAGCAGTTACTAAGCACCGCAACGATTAATGCTGGCCGTGTCAACACAGGGATCCAACACAAACTATGAGTGTGCTGTAGGACAGTGTGTTTGAAATAGCAATAGAATTAAGTGTAGTCGGCGGTTAAGTATAATTTTCCGAATCGTCAAAAATTGGCCAGTTTGAGCCACAAGAACGCGAAAGCACAGCAAGTGAGGTACAATGTAAGTTTACTACTTTGAACTTAATATTTCGGTATTCCCATACATTTGTTTATATTTCACAAACGGTCGTACAGTAAACTCACTGTTTGTGCGGGCTCCCAGTAGTACAAACGGAGAAAGTTCAATGCTGTATATCTTTTTCTGCATTTACAGAAGCGGCTTACACATCGTGTTTAATTTATTTGCGTACAGTAAAGCCAGTTAAATTTGCTTCAGTACTCATGTAAAATTTATGCGACAATAGAAATCCACCTTTATGTAGCACGCCAGGTTAGCGAAAAGATCTCAGTTTTCATTGTGTGCTGCAGCGTAAAAGTTCCAACAAAAATGGTCTTCGACCGCCTGCATTAAAGTTCCCTTAACCCCAAAATATTTTGCCGTTAATATACACTGTAAAGCTTTTCACCTTTTCCATCACATGTAGTCTTGGACTTTTTTATGGGCTTCAAAACTTATGATAAACTTAGCATAATTTGGTACACGACCGAGTTAGAAGGAGCATGGGTCCATTCCTGGTTTGACGCCACAAACTGCTTTTTATACATGTTTACAAAGACTTAACACAATGCAAATCAGTCTGTGACGTAAAACCAGGAATAGACCCATGCCCCTTACGCTCGGTCGTGTAAATTTCGTAACTTTTGCAGCCTATAATAAGTCAACAGTTGGTTTAAAAAGGCGCTTAAAGGTGCAATGCGTTTCGAACAGGTGCAAAGATTTATTTTAGCGAAAAAATATTTTGGGGTTAGGCGCACTTAAAGCGGCATCAGCTTTTCGAGCTTTGTTTTGGCGCCAAAAAAATATCACGCTGGTGAATCGATTTCCTTATCAATAACTTGTAATGTAAGAGTCTGCTTTTTACTCCGCTAGAAAACACAGGCTGAGTTAGAGGGCCTAGAACAAGAGCACTCCAAGCTGCAACAGAAACATGACGCCGCCAAGGCTCGCAACAAAGTGCTGGCCAGTGAATTGAAAGGACTGAAGACTCAAGTGCAGACGCTGCTGGAGAAAGGCGCTCATGACGATGAGCTTATTGCTGCTCTTATGGTAACCACGAACTTTGATGATTGCTTTTAATTATGACTTCAATTAACGGTGAATTAACTCTTAGCTCTTACTTTAGTTAACACTTCTAAATAGCTTGCGGCACCGGGGTGGGGGGTTCAAGGTTCAGTACTGTTTAAGTAGCGTTCATAATTCTGGCGAGCACTCACATATTCAAAAATTCATTAATAGGGGAAATTTTGTTTCACCAAAGGTAATAGAGGGAAATGGTTATGAAACCTAGCAAAGTTCTTTGTAATATGTTTTTGTTGCCATGTCGGGGGTTGACCGTGCACAGATAACAATAGGTAGTTACGCATGTTCATGCAACTAACCAATAGAAACATTGTGATTATGTAATTCATGCAAAGTACACGAGTGCAAAACAAGAGATGTGCAGGGTCATGGACCTTCCGACATAAATCTTGGCCTCTTTCTTTTGCTCCTTTGCTTTTTAGGCTTCATAACGATTTCCCTTTGTTAACTGTGGTTTCACTATTCTGCTTTTGTTTAATCGTGGTGTCCTTGTCTTAGAGGGAACAACAGCAACTAAAAAATGCAGCAAGTAGAAAGGAAACCACATCACCACCCGCTAAGGCTGCAAGCGCACCCCAGGACAAAGCACAGATAGCGCATCTGATGCAGGCGTGCCTAGAACGCGACGGACGAATACAACAGTTAGAACAAGAGCTCAGCAAGTCGAAACAAGATGTTAAAAACAGTACACAAAAATACAGGGAGTTATTGGAGCGCGAGACGAGATCTATAGCTTGCAGTACGGAGGATTTGCCAACAAACGAGGAAAGAGTTGAACGAAGTATACCAGATTACGGGTTTGTGGATGGTGGTAAACAAGGTGGAAGAACTGTGTCAAACCATGGGTTTGTTAATGGATCCGTTGAAGGGCCTTTACCCAAAGGACTTCGTTCGCAGGATACTGAGGATTTAGGGCCTCAAAATAATGGGTACGGACCGCCTAGGAGGCAGGTGCCACTTGAAGGACCAAGTAGGACCCAGACTCCTTCCGTGCCCGCTAGTCCAGCCCGACGGCACGTGATATCCAGAGGAAGTGTACAAGGTGCACCGGGAAGGGTTTCTGTGCAAGGGTACCAACTTCCTCCCACACCACCCAGCGGTGGGCGGGGAAGCAGAGGTCGCAGGAATAGTGCTGGAGGAAGGTATGAGGCGATATGATAAACATTTTAAGTCTGAACATACAGTACTTTGAACGTAAGCATAAAAAAAGGAAATGTCACGCATGATCCTTGCCAGGGGCGGATCCAGAAAATCGCGAAAGAGGGGCCGAAGAAATAAATAAAACCGCCTGATGCACAATACCACTTAAAAGTCAGTTGGTTACAGAAGCTTTTTTAAAAACTACACGAAAAAAAAAAAGGGGGGGGGGGGGGAGCTCGGCCCTACCCCTAAATCCGCCGCTCTTTGCAGTTATTCTATCAATTTGTGCAGTTTAAAAAGAAACCTGAAGAAAATCCACGCTTAATCCCTGTTAAGCCTGAACTTTCTCTGGTATCTTTTTGAACGGCACAAGTTAAATAATTTGATTGAATAACTACGAGGATCACCTCTCGCATTCATTTGATTCAACCGCAGTTCTAATCGCATATTCATTCTCAGTGTATCATGACAAACATGACCGCTGTGAAGTGCAAGCCCGCTTAAAAATTAGTGCGTTTTGTCGAAATGATTCTCAAAACCAACAGTATTGTTGGTATGGAAAGCAAACAATGAGAGTTTCCTCTAATTATCTTTGCTTTCAGTGTCGCATAACCAAGTTTGTATTCACTGACTACGGAACTATAAAGCGGGCAAATTAAATGAAAGCCATTTCAATCGTTGACGGTTGAGCTAAAGAGCCGCATAATTTTATTTGATGTTTTAAGACTGCCGAGACTATTACAGAATAGCAATACTTGCAACAGACACTAATCGTGTTCTTTTGCGTCCTTCTTTGTTTCTGGAATGATCGAGTTTCTACTCCCGGTAACAGAATAAACAACATACGATTTGCTCGGAAAACACGAAATATGCCGCGTTCGTTCTTGACGGAAAAATCGTGCGCGGCCTACCGTGATGGTACTGTACACCAGGAAGTATGGTTGAGACATTCCGTCAAGGCTATTTTGCGCGTAGTTGTCAGGTCTTTCAGGTCGACACACACTCAGGCGACAGGTCGCCTCGTGTGACGTGCCTAGATTCATGCGAAAATGCTGTCGCGGCGACCAAATTTTGTCTCCGCGACTTGTCGCTTGAATTCAAACCTTCTTGAATTCGTGCGACAAGTCGTAGGGTCAAAATTGCACAAATTTCCAGTGTCGCCTCGTGTGCACTGTCAGGCTACCTATCCCGTGACAAAATATAAAATATAAACCAATGGGAAGAGTCATTTATCCGCCCCAAAACAAGTCACCTCAGTCGACGTGTATTTGGTACGCGTCTCGAGACTAGACTTGTCCCTGCGACTTGTCGCCTAGTGTGTGCCGGCCTTTATGTGTTCATTTGGGAAACTGCATTCCGCGTTTTCTGTCATCCCCACCCCCTGTGTGTGGAATAACCAGAATGGTCGCAAAAAAAGCGCCAATTGATTAAAGCTTGTCGGAAATTAAACCTATATCACACTGAACGATCCTGTAGTTGATATACCCATTGTGACCCTTCTTTAATTTCATCAGTTGTATTTAAAATTCTAGTGAGGAAGTGCAGCTGTTGAGATCCCAAGTTCAGGAAAGCAAGTCGTTGTGCCAGGCTGCTGAAGTGGAGAGAGATCGGCTGATAGAGCTGGTGTCACTACTGCAAGGAAGGTACGATTAATAGAGGACTTCGTGGTTGGTGGAAAATTGTAACGTTGTCAAGCAAATGGAGGTACCGGTATATTTAAAGGGAATCCAAAAAGGAGGAAAATAGGCTGTGAGATCTGCCAAGGATGTTTACATGTAGAGTATGGCTTTAAAATATTTTCCTTAGTGAAGAATTTGCTAAACGAGCACAAGCACAAAAACAAAAAACTATACTATTTTCAGGTAAATAGCTTTTTTTAACCGGATTGTTTGGAGTCTTCTTCTAAAAACTCTTTGCGGCTTTTGTTACTGTAGTTTGTGCGATTGTTCACCAAATAACCTAGCAAAGTCAAATGTTGATTATAGCATTCGCATGCTATTCGAAAGGGTACGGTCTTTAAATTTGGTTTTTGTAACAAAAAAGCACTAGAAATATTTCTATTCCACCTGGATATTCGATAAGATCTTAATCAAAGGCTAAGGACAGCCTTTCAACAGCAAGTTTTTATTCCAGAATAAAGAGTAGCGAGATAAAAACATGACGTTTCGGCGACGACATGTCACCATGATCAAATGCAAATTATCATGTTTTTATCTCGCTACTCTTTATTCTGAAATGTTTTTCAAAACCTTTCGTTATTAGGAGTTTTTATTCACTTTTGATATTATGATGATTATTATTTTTTTTAACAGAGTCGACGAAGCTAAAAACACTGAGTTGGAGGCAATCAACAAATGGCAGCAAGAGAGGCGTCAAGTGGCTCACGTGGAAAAACAACTGAGCAGGGTGCAGTCGGGACAGGGCGTGGCCAAAGGAAGGGGAAAAGGGTACAGTACAGGGGGTGGGGTACAGGACAGACAGCCGAAAATTGAAGATTTGGAGGAGCTATCAACAAGGTATTAAAAAAGACGGGGGCAGGGGGGGGGGGGGGGGGGCTGCAGAGGATTTTTTTTTTACTTGAATTTTGTCAACCCACCCTTTGTTCTTTATGATGCAAAGCTATTTTTTTGTTGTTTTAAGTTCTTTATCAGCTTGGAATGAAAAAATTCTGTCAATACATCCACAGGTTAGGAACACCATGACAAAGAAAAGCAGGAATCGCAAAACAAAGATAAACAAACAAACAAAAAAACTGTGCTACCGTCTACGATAACTTACAGATTGGAATATTAATGTATCTTTTTTCACACGATGTCAGTCAAGTTATCCTTTCACACAGGAATTAAAGTCGCACCGTTTTGGGAACACTGTTGTAAATGCTAGGTTTCAAGCCCTTTCAGCGGCCGTTTTTCAAACCGTTGAACCAAATTTTTATATGTCCTTTTGCAGACTCGCCATTCAAACAGACGAAAACGACGCATTGAAGGAAGCGCTGAGTTCCACTTTGAAGGCGAAAGAAGAGGACCTGAAATTTTACCAAGAAATGATGGATCAAACCAAGAAAATATTCCTACAAGGCCTCAGACAGTTTAGACAGAACTCGGCACCCAGTTAGCTCGCGAATGATTGGTGCCTGAATTGTGTATACGTGATATTTAACGCTTTTTACAAAGCCGGAATAAATGTCCACGTTGTTAAGTATGAACTTAAATGTACACATCTCAAGTCTTGACTTGTTCTTATTGGCAGGAATAGTACTACCTTAAACAAGTTGGTCGAACACAACAACAACTTCATTCTACCCTTACAAAGGCGAAGCGCACGTTTCTCAAAACTCCCGAAAACGTTTCGGGCCCGAAAATACTATTTTACGTGCATTAGATTCATTACTAGCGATTAAGGTTCTAATATTTTAAATAACCTTTTAAGAAAGCACGCTGTAAAATTGAGCAATACATTCAGATAGTTTGTTCAAAAAGCGATATAAAATCGACTTGAAAAATACTTTTCGGGCCCGAAATGGTTTCCGGAGTTTTGAGAAACGCACGCCAGGACGAATTTTGCATACAGTGAAATTGAACAAAGAAAAGGGATACTGACTTCCTAAAATAACCAGAGAGTTAAAACAAGCCAAATTACATGGAATAAATTACAATACTAGGGTCGGAAAACACACACAAACTGCACATTACACTACACATACACATACCAAACACACTAATATCTCAGTGCCAAACAAAATTGAAAAGAAAAGATCTCGAAAACTAATAGTTACATATACAGGGTAGGCTCTTCCATTTTGCACAAAAACAAAATGGTGTCAAAACACGCATGACCAAATTCACCTTCCCGCCCGGGCTGAAATTTGAATACGATTATATGAGGTTCTTCAGCCTTTCAACTCGGGTTGAAATTTCCAGCCCGGTTTGTAAAAATGGGCTGAAATTCAGACCAGGCTAAAATTCTCTTGAAGATTTGTTCTGAAAGCCGAGCTGAAATCTCAGCCCGGTCAACCGGGCTGAAATTTGCAATTTTGCAATGTAATCAGGCCCTAAAATGCCCTAAAACAAACTTCAAGTTTAAAGCTTTTGTAAGGGTCATAATTAGGGCCTTATTATATGGCAAATTTCACCCCGAGTTGAAATTTCGGCCCAGTAAACGGGGCCGAGATTTCAGCTCGGCTTCCAGAACAACTCCTCTTAAAAAGACGTTTGCGATTACGTGAAGAGAATTTCAGCCCGGGCTGAATTTCAAATGAATTTCCAGCCCGATTTCACAAACCGGGCTGGAAATTTCAGCCCGGGAGGAAGGGCTGAAGAACCTCATGTAATCGCATTCAAAATTCAGCCCGGGCTAGAAAGTGAGTTTGGGCAAGCCCAGTGATGGTGTTTTGACACCATTTTGTTTTTGTACAAAATGGAAGAGCCGAGAGGGAACTGGGCCTCGTAGAGTGAAGAGGCGGAGTGGGCTGATGTGAGGTGTGAGGTGTGAGGTGGGACGGTCTCACGGAGCATTTATGTGTATGCGTGGCTGCCTTTTATGACATTCCGCACGCTTCAGTCCACTCTTGTATTCTCTCGACTGCTTTATTTGTTAGTGTGTTTTGTAAACAAAGCGTGGAAGGGCGGACGTGAAAAAATAGAGACTTTCTCTGAATGTGACAAATCAAAATTATATGATTCTTCCATGACGAAAGGAACGTCATTTCATGTACAGTGTTGCCTTCCTCTCGCCCACTCTTTCGACATTGATGATCCTAGGAGTTTGCTTGTTGTTTATCGACCTGCAAATGCTAAATGGCTTATTGCTAAGAACATGCGACTTGTGCACGGACAGTCGGGGTTTGCATTCCCGTAGAAGATTTAGGTTTTCATTTATTTATTGATAGAGACTTTCTGCTTTCGATTCACCTCGCCCATCACAGATCTTGGCTTTCGTGCAGCTCTCAAGCATGCTTTAATTTGCCACTTCTTTCTTATTTTCTTAAGACCCAATCACTGTTGCGCTTAGCTCATCCGTGGAAGCCACAAACATCTATAGCTATTAAACAAGCTAGTCATTACGGAGTGCCGTTGAGTCTTCGATTGAGGTTTGACCTATTTGCAATAATCAAGAATCATGGTGGATCCAGAAGACCTTAAGTGGTACACTATCTTTGTGCTTTTAGTACAGTGTATTCTTAGCTTCGCTGATCCCATCACTGACATACTCACACTGGAGGAATTCTACCGCCAAGGGCACAAAACATGGTTTGGTGTTGGTCTCACCTTTGTCGTTTTGCCATGTCTAGTGTTTGGTTTAGTTTACATCGGAATGAACTTTGATTTAGAAGAAGCCAGGTACAAGAAGTGCTTCAAAATTCTGCTTTCGTTCACTCCATTCGCTCCCGCCTTTGCCAGATTGTGGATGTTAGCATACTGCTTAAGAAATGCAAAGAAACTATGGCAAGGCGGTGGAGTCAAACCTTCTGATGGCAGTGCAACTGACAGAGTATTCATGTTTGACGTATTTGCTCCGCTAATCGAGGCAGTTCTCGAGTCAGCCCCTCAGTTTATAATTCAGCTCTACGCCATAAGCGTCCAACAGGAGCCAGTGGCTGTCATTCAAATCATTTCTTTAGCGGCATCGTTCGCCAGCTACGCGTCGACTTTTACAAGTGTTGACGAAATGAAAACGGAGCTCATGGTAATACACAAGGTCATAGTCTTTGTGATTCACTTACTTCTCTTGAGCAGTCGACTCTTTGCAATTGTTTACTTCACCGTCAGCTACAAGTGGTGGATAATGGCCGTCTTGGGGTTTCATTGCATTATTGTAGGGATAATTAACTGTGTTACCGCCTACAATGTAGACAGTTACGGGTTTGGCTTTATGACAGTCGTTCGTCTGTCACTTTTTACTGTCTTCCACTGGCTAAGGGATGATTTTACCGAGAATGGTGGTTACTACCGCTATGTAGAAGATGTGAAACCTGTAATCTGTTTCATGCGAATCTCGAATGTTTTGTTTGTGGTCGAGAACCTCACCATGATCTTGATGTTTTATTTCGGCCCAGACTCCGATACCTGGTACGCGTTGCCAGTGACAATTTGTGTCTGCTGTTTTTCTGTTGTTGGCGCCATTTTGAGAGCTGTTCATATGGAGCGATTAATCTGGGAGAACAGTGATATCAGCGTTGCGAGTGTGATGGTGGCTATGCATAACAGGGAGATGGGCAAGAGTGCATTTTAGCACTTGCTTGAACAAACTGTCTGTTCCGAAGTCTATTATGCAGTCATCGGCTTAAAACTGTGATGAGTACCTGGGGTTTCGCTTGCCGAAACAATTTCGTAACTTTGCGAACTAAAACGTTCTTGGCTATGCGTTTTTAAAGTGGAACTTAGTGCTTCTTTCAATACCTCGTTTTCGTCCGGTTGAACTGAATGGTAAGACTGCACACGACAAATGAAGAAAATGCAATCAAGGAAAGCTGAAAGCTGTCACTTTTATTTTCTACCAGCTTTAGCAAGAGTGTTCCCAAAACAGTGCGACTTTGATTTCTAAGTGAATATGGCCAGGTAGCATTCCCAAAAGATCACTGAAACTTCAGCGGATATCGAGGTTTACTACAGCAATACTCTCTGAACAGATTAGACTCCGTTAGCTTGCAAATATATGCCTTTAAAATGCCAGAAAACGATCTGAAGAAAGCGGAAAATGATTATTGCAGAGTATAATATTTGAACGTTCTCTTTAGATATCCGTGATTTTACATTGCACAAACTAATCGCTATACGGGCCCTTGAGGTCGTATACTTTTAGAACACACATCAATTAAGGGCATTTTAAAGACGTATACGTTCGTGTGTACGGATCAGTACGTGTATGCCAAGGCGCATCTGGACCCGTATACACTTATGCCAGGATTCAAGGTACACACGCATACGACTGAAACAATAGTACACAAGCTGTGCACATGTACAGGCGGGTCAGTACACTGTTTACTCAGAGATCCCTATGCGTCAGTATATTCCGCGCGTAAACGGTATGTGTACGGGAACATTTAATACGCCCGTATACTCGTCATTTGTTGCAATGTGTTGTTTGCAGCGCTTGTGTAGGCCACTGATATAGCGCCCCTGATATGGTCCAGTGAAAATGGGTGCATGACGTTGTTTACAAACAGGTGCGCGTATTTTATCTTTGTGTGAAGAGCAAAAACTCATCCCAGTATAGTCAACTGAAGGCAGATTTACTTTAGTAGTTAAAGTTAGGCAATTAGCAAGTAGGTTTACAAAAAAAAAATTATAATTATAAAATAAAAAGATAAAAATAAATGGCACAAGCTTATCAGATGCAATAGTTACCACTTCTGTTGATTATAATCAAGAATATTCATTAGTAACAGCCGTTGAACTTGGCTGGTTCACTGAGCAAAGTCAAAATTGTAACAGATTTTAAGTTTTTCGGCTCCTACAGAATTTTTTATGAGAGGAAAAGAAAGTAATACAACTTTAAATCAAAATTTTTCTCGCTCCGGCCCATGCTGTCTGAAAAGAACAATCATCACGTGCATGAATGCAATGAGAAAGGAATTCAAAATATTTTTATCAGATATTTTTATGGTTGCTTTGCACAGCTGTGGCTGATCAGTGATGTCTTAAATCAGAGTCGTTGGCAAAACCGCTATAAACAGTGTAAATATTATGTAACTTGAACGCAGAAGGCTTTCGCGTTGCTGACAAAGACATGTAAACATTGGCTTTCTTTGTTTCGAACGGCTAGGTTCGGTAAAGCGGACTGATGCTGTTGACAGCAACCGATGTAGCTTCTTTCTGGGGCAGCATTTAGGCCAGGTAAAAGCTTAATTACGGAGTAAGAAAACCAGAATAAGCTTAACTTCAGCGTGATTAGATTACGATATTACGCTCTACCGCTTTTGCCAATTTTCGCTCTGTCGTTTGTTAACTTTAATGCCTTTGAATTACAACAGACCGGTCATAAGCCCAAAGAACATATTTCTTCCGGAATCCCTTTGGAATGATTGGTTAACTTCAGCAAAAACGCTATAAACAGCGTAAATATTCTGTAACTCTAATGCAGAAGCCGTGATGTAATTAGCGAATCACTGTACTGTATCGGAACGAATAACCAGCGGCTTCATCGTGTCAGGTGTGTCAGATTTCTTTTGTTTCTCCATAAACACAAGTCGCCGACGGGAGAAACTTGGGTTTTTTGCATATGTTATTTCTCGAAAACGAAGAGGAAATCAGCGAAAAAAAATACAGAGCAATGTTTTTTAACTGGAATGAAGTCCACATACAGAATTTCAGTTACTTTTGAGCACATCGAAAATCGACCAAAAACCGAGAGGACGTTCTTGCCCCGAGCCCTTCAATTCTTCTCAATTCCCTTGACAGAGCTTTTGATTTATCGAACGGAACGCTCACGGAGATATTTATCAGTGGCAGATCTATGTCACCTGCTAGGCAACCAGTTACAGAATGATGATATTTCATTCGATCATGTTTCATACATGTTTCAGCATTCGGTGGACTTCCGATGTATTTCAGAGCAACATTTTGAGACTTCTTTGACAGCATTGTAGAAAACATTGTTAACCTTTTTTGCTACAGTGCTATCATTAACTAAAAGCGTAGTTTCGGAACTCTTTTCACATCTTCGAAAGCCAGTTAACAGCAATTTGTGGGTTTATCCAGCAGTGTGAGAAAATTCGAAAGTATTCGGTAACAAAACAAATAATATCAGAGCAAAGCTAGCGAAATTCAAAACAAGTCTTCCTCTGGATGAAAACGGCAACTGGTTGCCGTAGAGTTTGCAATTACTGTAATATGATGTATGTAGTTATGAACGAGCCGAAGTTGACACTGAAATCGAACGCAAAAAGTTGATAGTATATTGCACGATGCAGTTAAATTAAGTAACTTCTGGCCATTGCTAGTAAATCAGGCTTAAAGGTCTTCCACAAACTCAGTGAAGTCAGGGAATTATATGTTTGGCTTGCGGCTAGGTTTGATAAAACTGTTTCCCTTGTTGGCAAGATTTTGCAGTTTCTCAACATGTCATGTATCGAATGACATCTGTGGACTTCAAGTAAGTGAATTCATTTCAAAGCGGCGTGGTCAGTGACAAAAGACAGAAACCCTATCACACATGCGCAAAAGGGAAGCGCTCTGGGCTGAGGATTGTTCAGTGTTTGGTTTCTTCAAACAAAAATCTTGCTTTCTTACAAGCAAGGACACAAGCCTTGAGTTATGTTTTTTGAGCAAACAAGCTCTTGAGTGGAAAGAGTGTGAAAATCGCCTAAATCAAAGTAAGGTTGAAGAGAGGGTGTTACATATATCAGTGTGTGTGGATATCTCTAACATGTTAAGATTGTGTTATTCCGGCCATTAAAGCGATATTTCATTGAACTTAATCACGCAGCATGTTTTACACCAATAAGCGGCAAAGCTAAGCCTGGTTTAAGGCTAAGTTCCTTACATTTCAGTTACGATTTAATATCGGACCAATTGCCATATCGTCTAATAAGAGGCTTAAAATAAAGTACGTTTGCATATAGTGTCTACTTTTAATTTACTGAATCAACCCTAGAAGTTGATACGTTAATACTCACACTCAAGAAATTAATGGCACTGCTACTACAGAAGGGTATGTTTTTTGAAACTCTTGCCAACAGTACTAAAACATTAACAGCCGGATTAGGATGGTTGAACACACTTTTTCTTGAAATTGTCAAGGCGCAGGTTAAAACTTATCCACAAGTGTCTGCTCGTCTAGTAGGAAACGTTTCAAGAATACCCTCTCTACATTTCTAGTCGTTTTAGATACCTTTCTTGGCTCCCAAATGTCTTGTGTGCTATTGATAAAGTTCACCAAAATACTACGTTTACCATGCCTTTTCAAACATGTCAACAAGGGAACGCCAACTTTATCTTGATTCTTCAAGAAAATCATTTCTACGTGGATAGAAGAGCGGAACTGCATAATAACACTCCTTAAAAACAACTAATTTATTTTTTTTTTCCCACTGAAAGACCAAAATCCTTAGTATGAAATATGTTACTGAAACCATTGACCTCGCAGTCGGCAGGCTACATTACAATATGCTTGTATATATTTCAACAAAACAAGTTCAGACCAGCTACTTTCAATCGCACTCGAATAAGTAATGCTCTAGAATGTCACCGTGCAAGGCGTGAAAAAGGAGGCATGACTGCTTTGCTAACTTTTCTCTACCGGCCTCCAAATTACTTTAAACTAAACTTGTAGAAAATGGAAAATCGAGATTCAAGTGGGAAACAATTTTTTCCCTAAACGCCTCCGCATCATAGCTCAAGTTTTAGTGAAATGGTCCTCGAGAGTCTGGGATCTCCTCGTTATCACTCCTTTCGCCTGTGAGGCCAACTTTCCTCCTCTAACCAGTTGGGAACTTGGACCTCCTTGACTACTAGAGAGTATGCCTGCCATAAAAGGCTCGTAGGATTCCTTGACGTTTCAACGAAGGACATCTTGCCAAATGCAAATCGGCACCAAGACCCACCTCACAATTCAACAAAATAGCACATAGCTCCCTGACGCAAATAGTTATGTCCATAAGGGTCATTCCATTTAGGGGAACCAGTATGCCCTTGAAATAATTCCATAACCTGGCTCGACAGGCGCAAGGGTATGGGCAGACTAGAACTTACACCAGGAACTGAAAACGTTTCCCCAAGAATTGCTTCGATATTGTCAAGCATCAGAGAAAATGCAGGAATGAAGACCCTCTGCGACAAATTGGGTACCCTGCCTCTCCGCTCCCCAGCGTTGTTTGTCTGGCGTCTAGACGTGGAACACCGTTTAATCCAGGAATAGAAACTGCCCCAATTTCAGTGTCAAAAAAGATAGTAAGTGCTGTGAACATGCGACGGTAACTACTCAAATCCAGTGACTCTTCTACGCTGGCAAGGTAGCGAAGCATGCTGATCATTAAACTGAAGCAGCGTCTCTGAAATTCGTACCACGCAAATATGTCGAGCCAGTCATAGTTTTTGTAACTGTGAAGCTCGGTGAATTCCGTTTCCATCACTGGTATTTTTGACATGTCAAGTCCAGTAGCTTCAATAAGATAATCCAAGTAACATGACGCTCCCTCGTCATCGTTGGTGATTAAACAACACGACCTCAAGAAGAGCGTCGGCATTTTCAGGTCATCGTAATTGTTAAGTAGCGACTCAAACACTGTTAAAACGCACTCACCGATGCCAGCTTCTGATTGGCACTTTGAGTTATAAACGTGGTCTAGGGTAGTCATTTTGACCTTTTAAGATTCTAAGATATGACTGCAAAGTAACCACTTCGCTACTCGATAACACTTACGATGTACTTCATCTAGGGACTGCATGACATGGAGCTCTGCCTGAGCAAAGGAAACATGAAAACATTTCCCGCAGTCTCGAGAACACGTTTTTGGTACCAGAAAGCAGCCCCGATGAGCCGCTAATTGACAGCATGTGCAGTGTGCCTGTTTCCCGAGTTATCGTCTTCTCAGCATCTGACAGAGGTTTAACGATGCATCAAGCATGCCAGAGAACAACCCAGAAAGATCGTTCAGACTTTTCTGATGGCCACTTTCAAACATGACCTGTACTCGACCTGGTCTACATCCTTGGTGGATATTAATTTCACCAACATTTATCTTAATGTTAAAGTCGAACTCATTGGGAAGAATGAGTTTAGTTCCTTCATAGACGCTTCCAACAGGTAGGATTTTTCCATTGAAAAAAGGTCTCCATATGTTACAATTCGATCTTCTCCACTTGCGGGATCTGCGGGAATGGCTGTAGCCTCGCGGATAGATTCAACGTTCAGAGCCTGACCTTTGTTGGGAATTATCGACAGCCCTTCAAGAACAGCAGACTCAACATCACTGACTTCAGATGAAGTTACTCGAAAACTGTAGTTCGCTTCATGAAGCTGGTAGAGAAACATGCTCAGGTTCATGGCCAAACGTAAAGGAATCTGGAAAAGAAATATTAATTAATTTAAAAAAAATATGCTAAAGTAGTGATTAGCAAGTGAGGGATTTTGACCTGTTCCTTGGGGACCGATATGTGATATACCTCCTGGTGATACTGGAAGGCGTAGCCCGATGGTTGAGGGACGAGGGGGTCAATGAAGTTGACTACAGTGATGGGAATAGCTTATATGTCATCTATCCTGGAGTCTCCCAGAGTGAAATAACCAAATGCCCAGGGGAAGGGGGGTGAAGGGAGGTGAAGGAGAAGGGAGTTTGCGCAAAAGGGAAAATACCCATATTTTAGTTCTCCGCCGGTTGGCATCTCGGGGATATATTGAGGGAGAGAGGGGAAAGGCAAAGTAAGGGAAAGCGGGGGATGGCGCCATCAGTAGTAAAGTAAATGTTTCAAACTAAAAAGAAGTCAAAAGAATTCTATGCTCAACTTCAGGATCAGGGAAAAACGCGCACCTTCCTTATATCGCTTATAAATAACAGAGCGATTTTAATCTTACTAGTGACCAATTGAGACAAATATTCCAGTTACCTTTTTTAGCTTTGTGGTCGCGGTCATGGCGGTAAGACGTGTTTCCACGAGCTCCGCCAACCGCCCTTGTATTATTGCCTTTGGCTAAAATTTATATTGTCATTGGCCAAAATTTACAGTGTAGCATCTGTGTATGTGTTTTATAAGCGTGTGTATGTGTTTTTATAAGCGAACATGGCTGAATTGAGTCAAATCAAGGAGTTGTTGAAGAATGAATTAACGCCTATCCACGCCAAGCTAGTTATGCTGGAGGAAAACTTAAAGCAACTAACAGCCTCGTATGAATATCTTTCGGCGAAATACGACCAGCTCCTCGAACAGTCTAAGGGCACCAATGAGAAGATTATTGGCCTCATCAAATCAACGAAAACTATGCAATCAGAGATCAACTCAAACAAGGACATGGCTCTTAAAACAATGGCCGAAACCGAGGAAATGGCTCAGTATCTCCGAAGGGATTGCCTTGAGATTTCAGGAGTGAAACCGAATGCAGAATATAGCAGCGAAAACATCGTAGAAAGTATTGGGAAGGTCCTGAATGTCAACGTCACCTAGAAAGACATTTCAGTAGCTCATCTATTGCCTTCGTACAAGAAAGATGCGTTGCCAAAGCTAATTGTGAAATTCACACGCAGGAATGTTCGTAACGAGTTTTACGCGAAAAGAAAGGTCCTTGCTGGCAAGAATCTCCCAGAGGATCCTGTACTCAAAAGCTTTCTTGTGGGTAAGAACATATATATTTCTGAATCACTGACTCCTCAAAGGAAAAAACTCTATGGTGACATCAATAAGTATCGGAAGAAGTTAATGTGGAAATTTATTTGGTCACATAATGGAAGGATTTATGTAAAAAAGAATGAAACCGCTACCGAACAGCACTCATTTGACAACGCTGATGACTTCTGCAAGTTTAAAGAACGCTTTAAAGCACCGTGATTTCAAAATGCAGAGACGAGTGTCTCCTACGACCAGGTATTTTAGATTGTTAGAGAAATTGTCACGATGTCTCCTACTGAGATTAGTAGTTATTTACTCACAGCTACTGTTTGACATTGTACAAGTAAATTTATTTGAACTAACGGACCGATACCGAAATGTTACTGAGTGAACTTCCCTTTTATGCTCTTAGTAATGAAGAATTTGTAAAAGAAACAGGAGCATGGGTTCACGATTCAGCTAGCTCACTACTTGAGTCTAGAGATTTATTTAAAGATATTATCCCGAGCCCAGAGAATACCGATGGTCAGGATTGTAATGAGAGCTTGGCTAGCGAGTTCATTGAATCTAATTACCACAGCGTTAAACAATGTGGGCGTAGGTTCTATGATATCAGGAATAAAGGCTTATCTATATTACGCTGTAACATCCGTAGCTTGACAAAAAACTTAACTCTTTTAAACGACATTTTGCAAAGTGTTAAAGAATTACCGAATATCATAGCTATTTCTGAAACAAAACTTTCAGATAGTAATCCACTAGATGTTTCAATTCCAGGCTATTCATTTTTAGGTGCGAATTCTAAAACCTTTGCCGGAGGTGTGGGGCTATATGTGTCAGAAAATATTAATTTTAAACGCAGAAATGATTTAGATCTTGGTTTCTTTGAGGGGCTTGAGAATTGTTGGATTGAAATTGAAAGAAATAAACAAAAGAATGTAGTTATTGGATGTATTTATAGACATCCATCCCAAAATCGTGAGTGCTTCTATCAAGCCATTAAATCTAAATTAGAGATGTTAAATAACGAACGCTGTGAGGTTTATATTACAGGTGATATAAACATTGACTTTTTTCGATACAATACTGACAACCAAACATCTGAATACCTTGATATGCTGCTAAGCTTGGGTTATTTACCAATAATCACTAAACCAACAAGAATGACTGACCATTCCGCTACACTAATAGATCATGCATATCTACACAAATGTTCCGCAAAAGGTGGTTAAATCTGGAGTCTGTCTTGCTGGAATAACTGATCATTTGCCGATTTTTTGCACTGTTGATAATAAGCTCCCAACATATGACGGGTTGACGTATTTCAGAGATTTTTCTAGATTCAAAGATGAGCTGTTTATTAATGATCTTAACAACTTGAACTTTAACAATCTGGTTAGTTCAGATGTGAATCAAAGCATGAATAATATTCTCAAAGCTCTAACAAAGATAACAGATAAGTACGCGCCTTTAAAGAAAATCTCTAATTCACGGAAAAGGTTGTTAAAAAAACCATGGATATCAAAATGTTTGTTAGTCTCAATTAAAATGAGGCATAAGTTATTTAAATCCCATTTCCTAAGTAAAGATCCTGATAAGATAAAGCAATACAAAATTTATAACAATAAACTCAAAGAACAAGCAAAAAAGGACAAGCAAAAAAGAATTATTTTACAGCTCAATTTAACTTAAATAAGCACAATATAAAAGCCACCTGGGGACTAATAGGAATGTTAATCAATAGAAAAAAGAATCCAAGTACATCTATAAATCATTTATTCTATAACAATAGGATCTACACCGATAAAAGAGACATATGTGAGCATCTCAACTCTCATTTTATTAATGTGGGCCCAAGCTTGGCTGCACAAACTTGAAAATCAACAAAGCTTCAATTGACATTCCTAAACTGAACTTTAGGATTTTTGCTGATAACACTAATGTTTTTGCCTCATCACCTTCTATTCGCGATCTTGAAAAACTAATTAACGAAGAGCTGGCTAAAATTAAAGAATGGTGCGATCTAAACAAGCTATCTATAAATATTAAGAAAACTAATTACATGATTGTTAAATCCCCTAACAAGAAATCAGTAAACATAAATATTAAATTACCAAATAAAGATGGAAATAGTGACGTAATAGAAAAAAGAGATCATATTAAATACTTAGGTGTCTTACTTGATGAAAAGCTTTCATGGAAGCACCACATAGCTTACGTCTGCTCTAGAATTGCCCGAAATACTGGGATTTTAGCAAACTAAGGCATTATATGTCTCTAGCCCAATTAAAACAACTTTATTATAGTCTTGTCAATCCCTACATATCTTATGCTATTCTTGCATGGGGCAGTGGGTATAAAACTCAAATCAAAAAAGTACAAACAAAACAAAACACAGTAATAAGAACAATATTTTTTGCCACTACTCATGGAAAGAACACTGAAAGTGCTTTTCCCTTTATGAACCTATTAGATATCCTATCAGTTAATTCTATCTTTAAATTGCAAGCACTTAAATTTGCACATCGTTGGCATAGCAAAGCACTACCAAACTTCTTTGAAAACTATTTTCAGTATGCTACTGATATTCATAGTTATAATACCAGATATGCCACTAATAAAAATTTTTATAAGCCGTGCACAAGAACCAACATTGGAAAACAATCAGTATCTTCAATTGTAGTTGACCTTTGGCAAGATCTTCCAACTAGCTTGAAAAATCTTAACACTTTTACCTTTCCTGGCAAATTAAAATAATTTCTTCTTAAAATTCAATCCAGTAAGTAAAATCATGCCAACGACTGCCTATATATGTGCTTATTTTTTCGTCTTAGTTTTTAAATGTGTGTATCTGTTGTTGTTTCTGTGTTGTTCTTGTCGTATCTGCTACAATTTGTTTAATTAACTTTCCTTAGCTAGGGGCTAACTAGAAAACGTAAGTTTACTTAGCCCCTAGACACCTTTAAATGGTAATGGTTTAGCTTTTATTCCCCCTTTTTACAGATCTAAATTCCTTTAAAAAATGTAATGCTAATTGTAAGAAAAGGTGTAAATAATAAAGATTGTTGTTGTTGTTACCTCATTCCGTCACTCTTGAATCGTATGTTAAAGCTTTTCAATGCAAAGTTCTTAACTCAATTCTCTTTATACAAACACCAAATTATATAAAATGGGTTTTAGAACAACTGATCTATGTACTTTCTGCGAAGCTCAGCCTGAATCACTGAACCATCTGCTCTTCCACTGCCCTTATTCTAAGCAGTTTGTAAGTAGCCCAAGTACTCAAGCAGTTTAAGGCCTGGGTTTAGAAATATGTTCATAAATATGGTTGATCGCCAATATCTTCTTCCAGATTGCCTAGAACTGGATGAAACTTTCCCTGAAGATAAATCTTGTTGTCCTTGTTTGCCTTAACGTATAAATTTGATCACGTAATCAGTCACGTGATCAAAATTTGAAAAAGTCTTAAATCGGCGTTGCGGTGGCGGATTTTAAGTTTACAGATAAATAAATCAGCGTTTTTAATATAAATCCAACATATCTAACTTTCTACGCTTGGAGTGATTGATCACGAGTTTTAGTTTTTAAATTATCAACAGCTAAAGGTTGAATTCTGGGAAGAAAAATGACCTTTGCCCTCACAACTTTTTTGTTGAGAACGATGGACGGTCGCTCCAAACGTGAGACGCTGGAAATAATTAATACGCATAAGAAAAGCGTTTCTATTCGATATTATATCCCACAAAAGTCACCTACTCCTCAAATAAGTGATGATTTCAAAGAAATGGTCACGTGACACGCCACGTGATCTAAGATAACGTTTATTGCACGTCAAAATGTTAAGGATGATGAGAACTACCCATGTGCCGAATTTCGTTTCAGTGTCATTCCCCTGGGCAGTTATATCGCAAAAAACCGTTTTCTCTAATAAACGCCCCCTGACCCAGGCCTTAAACTGCTTGAGTACCTTATTGCTAATACTGTAAGTAAAGTCGTGTTAGTGATGTAAGTAATTATGTAAGTCGTGCTCTTTGTGTTCAAATAAATATATTTTTTGCAAGGAAAAAAAGTTACTGTTTCATCATCATCAGTATGAAAGCTGAGAATAAGCAAATTAAACTAATGGCTAAAACAGGGAATGGTATGATACTTTAGGGCCTAACAGATGAAAGGTCTTGTTACCTTATTGGGACGGGTTAATATGTTTGGTGCTGCTGCAAACAAAAGTTTGTTTTTTAGATATTCATTCAGTGGTTTTATCAAGAAAATGCTAATTATCATTCTAAAGATTGGTATCTCTTTCTTAAATAAGACTTTGTAATCTGACAAGCACCTAGTTTATTTTGTATGTTTGTGCTTTATGGTGCCATTTCAAGAGTACTGATGGATGTAACTGGATCTGATACCTCCAACAGGGCGTTGGCCGTTGAAACCTGTCTGAAAATCAGACAACGGCCCGTTTTATGTTGTGGTTCAATTTTATCCTTGGTTTAAAATTTTTCTCGCTTTGTTTTTGGGTATGCTGATATGTGGTAATGTATGGCATTTAGTTGAAAACAAATGGAGAAAAATTTTAAACCAAGGATAAAATTGAACCACAGCATTTACATTAAAATAAGTATCAAGTTGATTTTAAACAATCCCATAAAAATCCTCAAAGACCTTTGCAACAGAGAATAAAATTGAGATGGGAAAGTAATTTTGTTTAAATCATCTTTTTCATTTGAGGGAGGGAGAAAGAGGGGGAGGGAGGGGAAGAGGGAGAGGCAGGGAGAGAGGGAAGAGGAGAGGAAAAGGAAGAGGAACAATAAGAGAACAAAGGACAGGGACAACGAGGGGGAAAGAGAGAGGATGAGGGGTCAAGGCCTAACGCCCAGGATGAAATTTAAACCCTGGCTGGGAATCGCAATGTAATTGCAACAAAATTTCAGCCCGTGGACGGGGCGAAATTTCAGCCCGGGCTGAAATTCGCCCTGTAATCAGGCCCTTAGTGTAAGAATTTATTTGTATGCGTGGCTGCCTTTTATGACATTTCGCAAACTTCAGTCCACTCTTGTATTCTGTCAACCGTTAATTTGTTTTTTTGTGTTTTGTGAATAAAGCGTGGCGGGGAGGACGTCAAATAATACCCACTTACTCTGAATGTGTCAAATGAAAATTATTGAGTCTTCCATGACCAAAGAAACGTCATTTCATCTACAGTGTTGCCTTCTTCTCGCCCACTCTTTCGGCATTGATGATCCTAGGAGTTTCCTTGTTGTTTATCGACCTACAACTACTAAATGGCTTATTTCGAAGAACATGCGACTTGTGTACGGACAGTCGGGGATTGCATTCCAGTAGAAGAGTTAGGTTTTACTTTTTTTTCCCGAGATAGGGACTTACTGCTTTCACCTCGCCAATCACAGATCTTGGCTTTCGTGTAGCTCTGGATCATGCTTTAATTTGCCACTTCTTTCTTATTCTCTTTAAGAGCCAATCATCGCTGTGCTTAGCTCAACCGTGGAAGCCACAAACATCTATAGCTATTAAAAAAGCCAGTCATTACGGAGTGGAGTTGATTCTTCGATTGCGTTTTGACCTATTTGCAATAATCAAGAATCATGGTAGATCCAGAAAACCTTAGGTGGTACACTATCTTTGTGCTTTTTTTTACAGTGTATTCTAAGCTTCGCCGATCCCATCACTGACACACTCACACTGGAGGAACTTTACCACCAAGGACACAAAGTATGGTTGGTGTTTGTCTCACCTTTGTCGTTTTGCCATGTGTAGTGTTTGGTTTAGTTTTCATCGGAATGAACTTTGATTTAGAACAGGCCAAGTACAAGAAGTGTTTGACGTATTTGCTCCTCTGAGCGAGGCAGTTCTCGAGTCAGCCCCTCAGTTGATAATTCAGCTCTACGCCATAATCGTTCTACGGGAGCCACTGTCTGTGGCGGATTCAGATCATTTCTTTAGCGACATCGTTTGCGAGCTACGAGTCGTCTTTTACAAGTACTAATCTTTGAGAAATGAAGACGGAACTCACCATGATACATAAGATCATAGTCTTTGATTTTCACTTACTTCTCTTGAGCAGTCAACTCTTTGTCCCCGGGGAGGGCACTCCGATCCCCTATTTGGCCTAAACAGGTATATCCCCAACAACAGGGTATTGTTTTAGGGGCATGAATCTTAAATAAGGTGTTCAACAATACACCATTCAAACGGCCATTTTAGACGTAAATTGAAATTGTAATTTTGACCGGTTGCCACCACAAAGGACTGGATGTACCCACAATTCACCAGGAACTGATCATTAGCAAAACAGTGTTTTAATTTCACTATTTAGCGTCTTTGAGCAGGGTGTGTTTCTGGACCGGGAGCCTTAATCAAAATGTGAACTGTAGCGGTGCGTGGCCTATATGTATGGTACCAACAAAAGTAAACAAAGACCTTATTCTGATGTCAGTTATAATTAAAGTACTTTTGCCAGCCTTGAATAGGGTGTTATGTTTGGACTGCACTCTTAATCAAGTTCACGAAAGAAGGTTTCTTGCGTTGAACAGGGACAGATTTTGTCTTACACTAGGTCGGGGCACACCCCAGCTCAAAGTACCCTTATCTGCTTCCCCCTCTTCCAACTCGTCTATGCATCATTGCTTTGTTTCGGACAGCATGTAAAGGTTATTTAACTTATCGACCAACGATCGGTCTTAATCATACAATTAAATGCCATCAGACAAGTGTTCGGGAAAATGCGCATGCGTACATGGCCACCCTAAGAAATTACTCCCATATGTGAAAGATTTCTACTTTTAAAGACATCCTCTTCTCTACCTTTATCACGTTAAGACCTTACTTCCTAGGATCATTACTATAGTATGCGTCCCGTCTGTGTACCCTAACGAAGACAACTTCATCAACCGTGATGACGATGCGAAGCGTTCACTTCTGAGCGCGAAGCACGTCGCCGACTTTGCCTTCATGGGAAGCGGTCGGCGGTGATTGATGACCATCCCTTCCCCCCACTGAACTGGAGGGAATTGGAGGAGGTGATCGCATTCTGAGCGGTTGCATTTTTACTTTAAGAGAAGAGAAAGAAAAACCTCATACTCGGAGACCCAGATGCAGTAGTAGGGAACGGACAAAGAGTTGAACACTTTCGCTAGTCCCGGGTTCGCCTGGGAATTCTTTGTTCCGTCCTCTAAAATCCGCGGATGGGAAATCCAGTAACATGATCCAAGTACGGGTCAAACTACAGTGGGCGAACTGACAGAAGAACTGCAAACAAAAGTGACATGAAAATACTAAGTCAGTTGTCTCAAGTAAAGATAACAAAAGTAATTGATTATGCCACATGCCACAATTTTTGAAACATCGTGAATTTTAATTAATGGTAATTTCCGCCGTGAATAACTCATTGCGTGAGTGAATCCTTTGATTGACGGCAGTCCTCTTGTTTGACCGGCACATAGGATTTATCAAATGAAGAATGATCCTCGCAGTTGTGAAGTCAATTTATGCAATTGCGAAAAGAAGCCTGAAAAAAATTTAGGACTTCAACGGGGTTTGAACCCGTGACCTCGCGATTACCGGTGCGATGCTCTAACCAACTGAGCTATGAAGCCACTGAGGTTGGGAGCAGGTCAAGCGTGGGTTCAACCCACAATTAACCTGCTCCCAACGTCAGAGCATCGCACAGGCAGAGCATCGCACAGGCTTCTTTTCGCAATTGCATAAATTGTGTTCACAACTGTGAGGATCATTCTTCATTTGATTTCATTTCCGCAGTTCATATATGATTCATTTCATATATCATTCACACATAGGATTTAGGCGAATCAGCAAAAAATCCTACCGTAAAATACAGCGTTTTCGGGAATGGTTGTCCTAAGGAAGTCAAAAAGCGTACTCGACAATCCCGAAAGGTAATCTGGGACACTGAATATTCTTTTGAAACGCCCAGAACTGGCGACACTGCGACTATACAAGGTGCATCAGGACCCCATACACTTGTGCCAAGCTTCAAGATACACACGCATACGACGGAAACAACAGTAAACAAGCTGTGTAGATGTACAGGCGGATCAGTACATAGTTCGTATTCGCAGAGATCCCTATGAGTCAGAATATTCCTCTTGTATAATGTGCACGGGAACATTTAATGCGCCCGTGTACTTGTAATTTGTTGCAATATGTTATTTGCTGCGGTCAGTGTGAAGCGAGGGGAAACAAATGAAAGCCACTGATATAGCGCTCCTACATGGTCCAGTAAAAATGCGTGAACTGTGAAGTTGTTTACAAACAGGTGCGCGTATTTATACATGAATCTTTATGTGAAGAGCAAAAACACATCCTAGTATAGTTAACTGAAGGTAGACTGTTTAGTTTTGTAGATGACCCGCTTTTTGACACCTTTTTTTAATGACCCGGCTTTACTTGAAATATCTGCGGATCCAAAGCAATCCTGTGAAGGCCTATTAACAAAAGACGAGTGTCTCACGTCGCTGAAGCAAATGGCCAAAGGTAAATCTCCTGGCTCAGATGGTCTCTCGGCGAGTTTTACGTAGCGTTCTGGGAAAGTTTAGGGCAAGAATTAGTTGATAGTCTGAATTATGCATTCGAATGCGGAGAATTTCAAAGAAGAGGAATAATCACTCTTATTCCGAAGAAAAATAAAGATAAAATGCTACTGGACAACTGGAGACCAATCTCGCTGTTGAATACCGATTATAAAATTGCTACAGGAGCAATAGCTTCGAGAATATCTAAAATCCTGCCGAGCATCATTCATAGTGATCAAACGGGTTACGTCAAAAAGCGTTTTATTGGGAAGAATATTCGCCTGATTTCAGATGCTATTGAGCGTTGTCAGGACACGAAGACTCCTGGCATCGCGTTATTCTTGGATTTCAAGAAAGCTATTGACAGCATAGAATAGTCGTTTTTGTTCAAGGTACTAGAAACTTTTGGTTTTGGAGAGATGTTAGTAAAATGGATCAAAACCTTTTACACAAATCCACAAAGTTGCGTTACTAACAATGGCTTTGCAACACCCTTTTCTTCTTTGGAACGTGGGGTTAGACAGGGGTGCCCCCTTTCTGGGATCCTTTTTGTCATTGGTGTGGAGCTTCTGGCATGCGCTATTAGAAGCGACAAATCAAGAAAGGGTCTATCGCTTAACTCAAAAGAATTTAAATTATCCCAGTATGCTGATGACACTACTTGCCTTGTTGAAGATACTACATCGGCCGGCAATCTGTTTAAAAAACTGGATTTTTTTAGACTGTGTTCAGGGCTTGAGGTGAATAGGTCCAAAACGGAGGCATTATGGTTAGGTTCAAACAAGAACAGAACTGATAAACCCTTTGGTTTGCGATGGCCAAGGGATTATGTAAATGCACTTTGAATATGTTTTACAACAGACCAGAACATTTCTTATAGCAAAAACTTAGAATCGAGATTGCTTTCCTAAGAAAAATGCCTTAACGTGTGATCCTCCAGAGACTTGACTCTGTATGGGAAAATCAACATCGTAAAATCCCTAGCACTTTCTAAATTAATCTTTGTTTCAGCCATTCTTCCCATTCTTTCCATTCCCGAAGACTTTATAAATATATAGTGTTTATAATCAAATTGTGGATTTTAGCTGGAGCCACAAGAAACCAAAGATTAAAAAGACAACAGTGATTGGTGAAAGAAAAGAGGGGGGATTGGGTATGCCCGACTTTGATATAATCAACAAATCGCTTAAAGCAGCGTGGGTTAAAAGACTATCTGCTCCTGATTGCGCTATATGTGGAAATCACTGCCACTTGAGTATCTAAGAGACATTGGAGGAAAACTTATTTTCGATTGTAATTTCTCACTAAAAACTCTTCCGCATTTATCTGGTTTACCGGTATTTTACAACGACGTGCTCGATGCATGGCAGAGGATTGTGGCTCACACTCCCTTAAGAAAGAATGATGTGGAAAATGAGGTTATTTGGAACAACCAATTTGTTACAATTGCAGGAAAGTCAGTATTCTATCGGTCGTGGTATGAAGCCGGAGTTAAATTCATAAAAGATCTGATGACTGAGGATGGAAATTTAATGACTCTTAATGTATCCAACAAACCTTCGGCATTAAAACACACTTCTTGCAATATTTAGGGCTTTTAAATGCTATCCCCACGAGCTGGAAAAAATATTCAAGAGTAGCTACGAGGAAACTGAAATTAATGACTGCGAAAATAGGATTACTGATCCACAGAATATTTCAAGTAGGACGCTAAGACATGTACTAACAAAAAAGATTTTTCAGAAGCCCACCTCAGTGAGCAAGCTTGAAAAGGCAGGTTTTTCTGCTGAGGAAATTTCGCATTTTTCTGAACTTCCTTTTAAGCTAACTCGCGACGTCAGATTGTCAGTTTTTCAATTTAAGATCAACCACAACATTCTGTACACACAAAAAAAGACTCTTTAGAGATAAGATAGCAAGCAATGACAAATGTTTTGTTTGCAATGGTAGTCAAACGCTGACGCATATCTTTGTTGAATGTGATTTTAGCAAAGTGTTTTGGATTCAGTTTACTTCTTGGTGGAATTCTAAAAATAGCATGCTGATCAACCTCTAACAACGTAATATTCTTTTTGCTCTTCATCCCGAAAAACAGTCTTTTTTAGGCATTAACTATTGTCTGCTTGTAGCCAGACAGTACATTTATATTGCTGAAAAAAATGAAGACCCTTTCTTAAAATTTTGAAAAACAAGCTCGGGATAGACAAAAAGATGATTCGAGGCCTTGTTACTCTTTGGAGCACTTTTTTTTTATTCTTGCGTGTGTCTATCATTTGCTGTAATTCGTAGACCATCATGTGTAATAGTTCTCTTTACCTGTTATATTTTTTTGTAAGTTGTTACGTTTTAATTTTCGCATTTGTCTATTGTATGTTAGTTTTTCAGTGACTAAATAAAGGTTTACATTATTATTTTTAAAAAAGCTTAACGTTGGGCAGTTGCCAGGTGAATTTGCACAAAAAATGGCACAAGCTTATCAGATGCAAAAGTTACCACTTCCGCCTATTATAATCAAGAATATTCATTTAGTAACAATTGTTGAACTTAGCTGGTCACTGAGCAAAGTTAAAATTGTAACAAAAAAAAATTGTTACGTTTCAGGTTCCTAGAGAATTTGTTTATGAGGATAAGTTAGAAAGTTATACAAATTTAAATCGAAATTTCTCGTTCCGGCCCATGCTGTCTGAAAAAGACAATCCCTCACGTGCATGAATGAGAAAGGAATCCCAACTTTGCACACCTCTGGCTGATCAGTTGTCTTAAAGTAAACTTCTTGCCATTTCTAGTAAATCAGGCTAAAAGTTCTTCCACAAACTCAGTTAAGTCTGGGAATTATATGTTTGGCTTGTGGCTAGGTTTGATAAAACTGTTCCCCTTGTTGGCAAGATTTTGCAGTTTCTCAGTGTCATGTATCGAATGACATCTATGGACTTCAAGTCAGTGAATTCATTTCAAAGCAGCGTGGTCAGTGACGAGAGACAGAAACCCTATCACACATGCGCAAAAGGGAAGCGCTCTGGGGTGAGGATAGTTCAGTTTCGCGGTTTCGAGTTTGGTTTCTTCAAACGAAAATCTTGCTTTCTTACAAGCAAGGACACAAGCCTTGAGTTATGTTTTTTGAGCAAACAAGCTTTTGAGTGGAAAGAGTGTGAAAATCGCCTAATTCAAAGTAAGGTTGAAGATAGGGTGTTACGTATATCAGTCTGTGTGGATATCTCAGACATGAGAACTCTTACATTATCCAGGACTATGCAAGAGCCATACAAATGGAAAGGAAAGTTTCGATAAAAGCTATGTTTGTGGCCCGAGGAAAAGGTATGAATGCAAAAGCTGTGGACAAACATTTAGTTACTAACAACAATGTTTACAACGTAGATAATATCTCTCATGATGTTAGGCCACCTAGTTCTTAAAACATCCATTTGACGTAACTATCGCTCTGTTCCAAATTACTGCACATTTAGGACGTTAAAGAAAACCTTCCCAGCGCTTCGCTTGCCCAGACCAGGATGTTCTACCAAACCCAATGTAAATTTATCGTATTTCTCTGTTATGTGTTTATCTCAGTTTTATTTATGTCCTGTTTTTCGAGTGTTTTACTGCTCTTTTAATTTACAGCTGTGTGTGTGTGTATAAGGCGGCAGCAAATAAGCGTATCTGTACCGCTACAAATACCAACTTGGCACCTTCAATAATTCCACTAACGAGTAAGTCATCTGCTTTTTAAATGCGAGGGGCTTAGCGAACATTACAAAGAGGCGTGAGACTTTTCGATGGCTCAAGACAAAAAAAAATGCTCGATCCATTTTCATCAAGAAACTCACTGTACTAAGCAAGATGAGGCATATTGGGTATCTGAATAGGGGTACACAGCTGTATTTTAGCAGTTTCTCAAGCGCACCCACCGGAGTCGGTATTCTTTTCAATAATAATTTCGCTTTTGAAATTCTGAAATTATTAGTTCTGAAATCATAGTTGACATCAAAACAGAGAACAAAACGTTGACTCTTTTGAATATTTATGCACCAAATGATGACAATCCTGCATTCCTTGAAAATGTTCTCACCCAGCTTTTATCCTTTGACTGTGAAGATATAGTTTTCGGGGGTGATTTTAACTTGGTAATTGATATTCAAAAAGACAAAAAAGGTGGCAACCATTGACTCACACCAAAGTGTTGAAAGTCGTTCAGCATATAATTGATGTTGGACCTTACTGACATATGGTGTCTTTGTCTTAATCCTGATACCAAACGATTCAATTGGAGAGGAGAAACCCCGAAATACATTGCCGCCTAGACTTCTTCCTTGCTAGCTCCAGCTTAAATACAATAGTAACCAAAGCAGATATCAGCCCTGGATATTAAACAGACCACTCTCTCATGACACTTAACCTGGTGAACAATCCAAACCCTAGAGGCCCAGGATTTTAGAAGCTAAATACATCCTTCTCGTTGGAAGATGAGTATGTTGTTTTAATAAAGAAAACAATTAAAGACGTTGAAAATGGATATGAAAATAATGATGAGGTTGATGCCCCTCTCCTCTGGGATACAATTAAAATGTGTATTCTGTCAACATCGCTAAACTGTGGCAGGAAAAGAAAACGTGATATGAAATCTGAGGAAGCAAGTATAGAAAGCGTTATGTTTTCCTCCAAAGAAAACTGGAAGAAAATAATCTACCCGAAAACACAAAAACGAATCTCCAAAACTAATTAGAGGCAAAAAATAACCGAAAGAGAAGAAATTGTAAAGTACAAAACCCGTGGGGCAATATTACGATCCAAATCCCGTTGGTACAATAAAGGAGAGAAAAACACATAGTAATTTCTAACTTTAGAAAAACGCCACTTCAACGAAAAAAAAAAAAAATTAAACATTTCCAAATAAGCGACAATAGTATCATTTACAAGGACAGTGACATCCCAAAAGAAGCAAAATGCTTTTTATATTCTTTCGGAGGCCCACGGGAATACTTTCTTTCCCAAAGGAAACGCTCTTACGCTGAACGCACTTGACCAAGAAGAGTGCGAAGGCCTCTTAACCGAACTGACTGAATGCTTAGAAAGCCTCAAATCTATGGAGCCAAACAAGAGCCCTGGAACTGACGGTTTGCCAGCCGAATTCTATAAAAGATTCTGGAGTGATGGTAATCCATATCTAATAAATGCCTTAAACAATTCATACGAAAAGGCCTACTGTCAGTGGCTCAAAGAAGAGGTCTGATCTCCCTCATGCCGAACAAGAACAAACCTACCGACTGACTGAAGAATTGGAGGCCAATCACTCTGCTCAACTGTGATTATAAGATAGCCACGAAAAGTGAGGACGGACAATGCCGTTCGCG
This sequence comes from Pachyseris speciosa, assembly GCA_016490735.1. Lineage (NCBI taxonomy): Eukaryota > Metazoa > Cnidaria > Anthozoa > Scleractinia > Pachyseridae > Pachyseris > Pachyseris speciosa. The sequence continues at coordinate 372,128 of JAEMWC010000414.1, read as the reverse complement.
GAATAAAGATCCTTATTACTGAATGCAAACTGTCCCAGTACGCAGATGACACAACCTTAATCTTGGATGACTCACAATCTTCTCTCTTAAGAACTTTTGAATTACTTGATGCATTCGCCACCATTTCGGGCTTAAATGTTAATTATGAGAAAACTGAAGCTCTCTGGATCGGCTCTTTGCGGGACTCAAATATCTCTTCCCCTTTAAAATAAGCCTATAACTTGGGCTAGGAAAAAGGTCTTCGCCTTGGGGGTTTGGCTCTCGACCGGAGAAATGAACTTCATTTCCAGTAATATCCAGGAGAAAATTGATAAAGTAAAGAAGATCATAGGAAGCTGGTAGGCCAGACGACTCACTCTTTTGGGTAAAATTACTGTTTTGGAAAGTCTAGCAGTGTCACAGCTGGTGTATGTATTGGCTTCTCTCCCGACTACTCACGGCTCGCTAAAAGAAATCAATTCCGTTATACGAGTTCCTCTGGGATGCGAAAAACGACGAAATCAAAAGATCGGAAATGATCAATGACTACGACAAAGGAGGGCTTAAGATGATAGACATCGAAAGTTTCAACCAATCATTAAAACTGAAATGGATACAAGGCTATTTGAATGATGATAATCATGCTAAGTGGAAGCTCTTCTTTGACTACTACTTGGAAAAATTCGGAGGCAAGTTGGTGTTTTTAAGTAATCTTAGCACACAGGATGCTACATGTCTCGAGCTAACTGACCCCTTCTGAAAAGAAGTTCTTGAACACTGGACAAACCTTAACAATAGAGAGGAAAATCCAGATTGTGCGAACTCGTACATCTGGCAGAATTCATTAATCAGAATCGAAAACCAACCTCTTTTTTACCCGTCCTGGTTGGAGGCCGGAGTGACGGTGGTCAAGATATTAAAAAGAATTTCTTAAGTTTTGATGGTTTTAAAAACAAATTTCAAAGTTCGGTCTACCCTAAAACAATACAAGAAGAGTTGCTCGCTAGAAACTGATATACCCCATACAGAGTGCAAAAAGTTGTTAAAATACTTTATAAGCTGTTTATCCAAAAAAGGGCTACCCTTCCTCCAAGAAGAGAGGAAAAATGGAAACGGGAAATTCAGCCCTTTTGAAATGTAACTGTTGTTTGGAAAAAATCCTACCTATTACCGTTTCTCTCTACAAGGGACTCTAAACTCAGAGTATTTCGATTTAAACTTTTACACAGGAGGATTGCTACAAATGACTTTTTATGTAAAATTGGACAAGAGCAAACTGACCTATGTCCCTTTTGCAAAGAATCTGCGGAAACCCTGATACATCTTTTTTGGAACTGCAGACATACAAAGCTTTTTTGGGAAAGAACTTTCGAATGGATAACCCAAAATTGTAAGGATCTGTAACACGTTAAAAGCGCTCCCCTTCTTTCTGCTTGGGCCTTATTGACAACATATCAGATCTCCTTGTACACCAGATCATTCTTATTGCTAGATCCTTCATATACATTTGCAAGTTAAAAAGCTCTTTACCAAAGCTGGAAATGTTCATACAGCTAGTTAAGATAGCGATGAAAGTGGGAAAACAAGCAGCTCTAGAAAACAACACAGTTAGGGCTTTTGAAGTGAAATGGTCTCGACTTAAAGTGCCCCTAACCCCCCAAATTTAATTTCGCTTAAATAAATCTACTTATCATTCTAAGTATTTCGGCGAAAGAATTATTGGATTTGGTTGAATCCTCGATTTTTTATGGACAGCCAAAGTCTCATTCAATTTGTTGCACAGCCGAGTAAAAGGGAGTCTGGGTCCAACAAGGTTGGTGACGTCATCCCGGGAACGATTGAAAGATAGCTTCTCAGTCAATCTCTGTTTTTGCAAGCGTTTGTTGGGGTCATCGAAGTACATATTGGAGGGTAAAGCCTCAGTAGTCAAAATTGTGTTGGAATCATGTCCTCCTCGTCCTCGGAGGCAGAGTCATGTTATGTGTAGGGTGAAGACCAAATTAACTTCATTTCTGAAGTGGAACTAGAACGGAATCGGCGAGGAGCTCGAAGGAGCCTCATGGTTATGAAGACCAGGAATGGACAGAAGGGAAGACGAAAAAGATTAACTTCGTTTATAAGTGTTATCTACCGTACCTCATGGTTCTGTGTACGCTGCTGGTGAACAAAAGCTTTGATTTAACATTTCAATCTTGAACGACCGAGTACCCGTGCATAGGCATTGGGAATTGTCAAGCGGTTTGAAAACAATAATTGTTATTTTATATAAACGGCGCACATCCGACTTTAGATCGGTATTTTAAACAAACATCTGCAATTAATTGTGGAAGTGCCTATTTATGGGAGAGTCTTTATTTATGGTATCTATTCAAAGAAGGCAGAGATAGCTTTGACAAGAGAACGGAAAGTGAGCTCAGCCGACGCGAATTACGTGACTTGAGGATTAGCTGAACTTCTAGTTATCCTCAGGCAGTACTGTGAACGAAGTCAAGGCAAGGTAAAATAAAATAAATATAGCTTACTGCAATTAAAATTTGAGGCTACGTATCCGTCTAAACTGTTGGTTAGAAATTCGCGATGCGAGAATAATTTGCATACATCCGATGTAAACAAACTGACACAAATTTAGACGCGATTGGATATATTTTACTACATGTCGCTCCATTTGAACATGAAGTTCGAGTGGCACCATCGTCTAAATCAACTGAATTCGGTGAAGTCAATCAATTTGATTTGTAAACACTTCAAGTTTTCTTAGCTGTCTTCAATGTATTGATCAGTGACATGGGCTTCTGTCAGTGAATTAGCATGGCCTCTGAAATATATTTACGAAATATATTTTGATTGTTGACGATGGAAACCGGTTTGAATAGAGCGCTTGTGTCGAAGACTGTAGGACTCATGAAGCCGAAAAAATTTAAAGGAAGTTAGATTGATGAGGTTTTCCTAAAGGTACATATCGAGGGACAATTATTTTAGCTGCCATTACATTCTGGACTACTTTGTGTCGCTGCGGTTAAATCCTTTGTGTATCCGATACGCAGCACACCGAATATCACGATGCATTGGAAACGTGGTACATGCACATGTTTGGGTTGTATCACTATACAATAAACGAGTTTTAAAGAGGGGACCTTTTCACTGAACGGACTCATTGGAATTTTCTGTTTTCACCGTATAAAAGGGCATAAAATGCTTGTGAGATCAGCCGATGGGAATATGTTTATTTCACGAACAGCCGGTCTGTTTTTGGCTCATTCGTTTGCAAAACATCAAATCTTCTCATAGGAGAGACATGTTACAGGTGAAAATACTATGAATATAAATTATCGGTTAAAATCATGTGTTATTTGCCCTCAGAGTTTGAATTATTGTGCTTCCTTCAAAGAACTTTGTATGCGCAACAGAGCTTTCCGTTCCCGGGATGACGTCATACAAGCGCTGAACCCAATCTCCCCTTAACTCGGTCGTGAAACAAAACGGCGGCGTTTTTGGTCGTAATTTCGAGACTTTACCGGGGCACAGAAAAGCGAAGATTCAACCGAATCAAAAAATTTTTTCACGGTTGTGCTTGTAATTCAGAGACGAATCGTTTAAAATGAAAAAAAATTTTTGGGGTTAGGGGCACTTTAAATAGTCCCTTTCATACGAAGTAATCCAAATGGTGGAAATGATATGGCTGCCACTGTTGTACGCGGTACGTGTTTACTGTGTTGTAAGTAGGTTAGTTTTCGTTGTAAGGTCGCGTATCATTGTTTATGAATAACCTCTGTATTGTGTGTAAAGAAGTAAGCCACATGTACTATGTAGGTATGGTATACCAGTATTATATAAATGTTATGTGCAATAAAAAAAATAATACTGAAAAAAAAAAAGACATGTTTATAAAATTGTTTTATTCTGGCCATAAAAGCGATTTTTCATTGAACCTGGTTCGCGGCATCTTTTACACCAATAAGCGGCAAAACATGGCGGCAAAGCCTGGTTTAAGGCTAAGTTCCATATATTTCAGTTACGATAGTTTTAATTTACTGAATCAACCCTAGAAGTTGAGAGGTTAATACTCACACTCAAGAAATTAATGGCACTGCTACTCCAGAAGGGTATGTTTTCTGAAAATCTCGTCATGAATACTAAAACATTACCAGATTAGAATGGCTGAACACATTTTTTTTTTCTTGAAATCGTCAAGGCGCGAGTTAAAACTTTTCCACAAATTTGAAGGAGTCTGACGAAATGCTTTCCGGATCACCTGCTCGCCTAGTAGGAAACGTTTCAGTAACACCCTCTCTACATTTTTCTAGTCTTTTTACCTTTCTTAGCTCTCAAATGTCTTTTGTGCCATTGCTAAAGTTCACCAAAATACTACGTTTACCATGCCTTTTCAAACAACAAGAGAACACCAACTCTATCTCCATTCTTCAAGAAAATCACATAAAAATCGTCTTGTTATGAAGAACTCACTTGTGGGAAACCTTTCTACTCGAGTGGAACTGCATAATAACACTCTTTTAAAACCAAAACAAAACAAATAATTTACTATTTTTTCCCACAACGACCAAAACCCTTAGTATGAAATATGTTACTGAATTCAAACCGTTGACATCGCAGTCGGCAAGCAACAGAACAACATGCTTGTACAATATTTCAACAAAAACAAGTTCAGACCAGCCACTTTGAATCGCACTCGAATAAGCAAAGGCTCTAGAATTTCACCGTGCAAGGCGTGAAAAAGGAGGCTTGGGTGCTTCGCTAAGTTTTCTCTACTGGTCCACCAAATAGTTATAAACTCAACTTGTAGAAAATGGAAAATTGGGTCTTTCCTTTCTCTTTAAATCAATTGCGACTAGCATTCTACTAGCAAGGAAACGGATAAGACATCGTTTGTAATTCCAATGGGAAACAACTTTTTCCATAAACGCCTCCCCATCATAGCGCACGTTGTAGTGAAATGGTCCTCGAAAGTCTGGGATCTCTTCGCTATCACTCCTTTCGTCTGTGAGGCCAACTTTCAGACTACTTCCTCTAACAAGTTGGGAACTTGGACCTCCTTGATAACTTGACATCATGCCTGCCATAAAAGACTCGTAGAATTCCTTGAAGCTTTCAACGAAGGACATCTTGCCAAATGCATGCAGGCACCAAGAACCACCCCGTAATTCAGCAAAATAGCACATAGCTCCCTGACGCAAATAGAGATCTCCATTAGGATCTTTCCATTGAGCAGAACCAGTATGCCCTTGAGAAAATCCCATAACTGGGCTCGGCAGGCACAAGGGTATGGGCGGGGTAGAAATTACACCAGGAACTGAAAACTTTTCCCCAAGAATTGCTTGGATGTTGTCAAGCATCAGAGAAAATGCAGGAATGAAGACCCTCTGCGACAAATTGGGTACCCTGTCTCTCCACTCCCTTGTTGTTGGTCTGGCGCCAAGACGTGGAACGCCGTTTAATCCAGGAATAGAAACTGCACCAATTTTAGTATCGAGAAAGACGGTAAGCGCTGTGAACATGCGACGGTAACTACTCACATCCAGTGACCCTTCTACACTAGCAACGTAACGGCGAAGCATGCTGATCATTAAACTGATGCAGCGTCTCTGAAATTCGTACCACGCAAACATGTCGAGCCAGTCATAGTTTTTGTAACTGTGAAGCTCGGTGAATTCTGTTTGCATCACTGGTATTTTTGACATGTCAAGTCCAGTAGCGTCAATAAGATAATCCAAGTAACGTGACGCTCCCTCGCCATCTTTGGTGATTAAACAACACGACCTCAAGAAGAACGTCGGCATTTTCAGGTCATCGTAATTGTTAAGTAGCGACTCAAGTACTGCTAAAACGCACTCACCGATGCCAGCTTGTGATTGGCATTTTGCGTTATAAACGTGGTCTAGGATAACCATTTTGACCTTGTAAGATTCTAAGATATGACTGCAAAGTAACCACTTCGCTACTCGATAACACTTGCGATGTACTTCATCCAGGGACTGCATGAGATGAAGCTCTGCCTGAGCAAAGGAAACATGAAAACATTTCCCGCAGTCTCGAGAACACGTTTTTGGTACCAGAAAGCAGCCCCGATCTTTGACTAACTGATGGAAAACCGATGGGAAATTGCCGTCCTTTGCGATCTCCTCAACAAACGTATCGGTGCATGGAATTGATGGCATGATGTCCACAGTAATTTGAAATACACCGTTCGTTCTTTTCCATTCCAATTCAAGACACGGTACTCGAAACGATGAGCCGCTGATTGACAGCATGTGCAGTGTGCCTTTTTCCCGAGTTATCGTCCTCTCAGCATCTGACAGAGATTTTAACGATGCATCAAGCATGCCAGAGAACAACCCAGAAAGATCGTTCAGACTTTTCTGACGGCCACTTTCAAACGTGACCTGTACACGACCTGGTCTACATCCTTGGTGGATATTAATTTCACCAACATTTATCTTAATGTTAAAGTCGAACTCGTTGGGAAGAATGAGTTTAGTTCCTTCGTAGAAGCTTCCAACAGGTAGAATTTTTTCCACTGAAAAAAGGTCTCCATATGTTACAATTCGATCTTCTCCACTTGCGGGACCTGCGGGAATGGTTGTAGCTTCGCGGATAGATTCAACGTTCAGAGCCTGACCTTTGTTGAGAATTATTGACAGCCCTTCAAGAACAGCCGACTCAACATCTCTGACTTCGGATGAAGTTACTTGAAAACTGCAGCCCACTTCATGAAGCTGGTAGAGAAACGTGCTCAGGCTCATGGCCAAACATGAACGAATCTGGAAAAGAAATATTATCAATTAAAAAGAAAAAACATGCTAAAGTAGTGGTTAGCAAGTGAGGGATTTTGACCTGTTCATTGGGGAACGATACATGATATACCCCCTGGTGATACCGAAAGGCGTAGCGCGATGGTTGAAGGACTAGGGGGTCAATGAAGTTGACTACGGTGATGGGGATAGCTTATATCCCATCTATCATGGAGTCTCCCCGTTATGAAATCACCAAATTCCCAAGGGAAAAGCAAGAGGGAGGTGAAGGAGAAGGGAGTTTGCGCAAAAGGGAAAATACCCATATTTTAGTTCTCCAGCGGTTGGCATCTCGGAGATATATTGAGGACGATGGGGAAAGGCAAAGTGAGGGAAAGCGGGGGACGGGGCCATCAGTAGCAAAGTAAATGTTTCAAACAAAAAAGAAGTCAAAAGAATTCTATGCGCTACTTATCAGGGAAAAAAGCACAACTCCCTTATAATTTTATCGCTTATAAATTACAGAGCGAATTTAATCTTAAATCGTATGTTAAAGCATTTCAGTGCAAAGTTCTTAACTCAATTATCTTTGCAAACAACAAATTATATAAATGGGTTTTAGAACAACTGATCTATGTACTTTCTGCGAAGCTCAGCCTGAATTACTCAGCCATCTGCTCTTCCAGATCCTTCCACTGACCTTATTCTAAGCAGTTCTGGAACGATTTTGAAATTTACTGGTGCATTATTTCGAGTCAAAGAATCCGCTTTTCCCAGAAACTGCTCATCCTTTACATATCTTGCTGAACTATTTTATAATAATTGGAAAGCGTTTCTTGTGGAATTGCAGAAATAACCAAGTTCTTCCCAACATTCATGGATTTTGAGCAAAAGTTGTTGCAAAATGTGAAACTGAAATAATAATCAGTAGGAAAGACTTCTTTAGAAAACAAAAAATGGATACTGCCACCTTATCTCTCCTAACTCACTGTTCCTGTCATAATACCACTTTTCTTTACTGTATTTATGTTGTATACTGTTGTTATTATAATTTGCTAGTTGTTTGTCCGTAAGCAATGTAAGTACCGTTCTGTAAATAGTGTAACTACCGTATCAGTGTAAGTAGTTTGTAAGTAGCCCAAGTACCTTATTGCCAATACTATAAGTAAAGTCGTGTAACTGATAAAAGTAATCATGTAAGTCGTGCTCTTTGTGTTCAAATAAATATATTTATTGCAAGGAAAAAAGGTTACTGTTTCACCATCATCATCAGTATGAAAGCTGAGAATCAGCAAATTAAACTAATGGCTAAAACAGGGAATGGCATGATACTTTAGGGCCTAACAGATGAAAGGTCTTTTTACCTTATTGGGAGGGTTAATATGTTTGGTGCTGCTGTAAACAAAAGTTTGTTTTTTAGATATTCATTCAGTGGTTTTATCAAGAAAATGTTAATTATCATTCTAAAAATTGGTATCTCTTTCTTAAATAAGACTTTGTAATCTGACAAGCACCTAGTTTATTTTGTATGTTTGTGCTTTATGCTGCCATTTCAAGAGTACTGATGGATGTAACTGGATCTGATACCTCCAACAGGGCGTTGGCCGTTGAAACCTGTCTGAAAATCAGACAACAGCCCGTTTATGTTGTGGTTCAATTTTATCCTTGGTTTAAAATTTTTCTCCCTTTGTTTTTGGGTATGCTGACATGAGGTAATGTGTGGCAATTAGTTTACAACAAATGGAGAAAAATTTAAACCAAGGACAAAATTGAACAATAACATTATAAACAATCCCATACAAATCCTCAAAAGCCTTTCCAACAGAGGGTAAAACTGGGATGGGAAAGTAATGTTATTGTCTAAATCATCTTTTTTATTTGAGGGAGGGAGAGAGAGGGGGAGGGAGGGGGAGGGAGGGAGAGAGGGAGAGGCAGGGAGAGAAGGAGGGGAAGAGGAAAAGGAAGAGGAACAAGAGGGCAAGGGACAGGGACATGGAGGTGGAAAGAGAAAGAAAGAGGGGTCAGAGAAGGGAATAGTCAGAGGAGGGGAAAGGAGAGGAAGATGGAGAGGCAGAGGCAGAGGCAGAGGCAGAGAGGTTCTTGGTCAGAGCCTAAGAAGTAACAACCAAAATTGAAGCAAACTGAAGCTTTCACATGTTTGAGGAGTTTATGACATTCAGTTTTATTATGGGTCAAGAAATTGGTTGATGCTGTTCTCGATTTTCATCAGTCTAAAACATCCTGTGTTAAGTGGGTCTTACCAAAAGCAGGTGACCCACAGCCCTATGCTCATGTCATCAGTAATGACCCAGTGAGCCAGCAAGCAACAGCCTGGTCTGGACCATGGCTAGAAAGGAGGCAAACTGAGCACTTGCCTAATGCATTAAATTATAAAATTAATTATTGCTTTACTTTGAATTAATGTATTCAGTATGTGTTTGTATTAGGAAAATGCATTAACAAGCTGAGTAATTAGTAAAATTATTTCTTCAGCTTCCTTAAAGTGCCTATGAAGTAAAAAACAAAATTCTTTCGAATTCTTGAAGTTTCTTGTGTATTGCTTGCAAAATTACAAAAGAAATTTGACAACGTCAATTAATTATAAGGCCAAATTTTTTTCACTCTCCAAAGAACCTCAAAATTCACTAAAACGTGTCCCTTGGACTGGGAATGAATCTTTGCCCAGAACAATGCTGATGACATAGGAAATGCCACGACAGTTATAACTTCTGAAGCATTTTCTATGTCACACCTTTGTAATATGATCATTTGGCCATGAACAAGATGGAGACACTTTTTGGCGCCAAATTTAAAACTTTCAGTTCGATTTATCTCACATTGTAAATGTTCTACTGCAGAAAACCTAAATATTAAGAATAAAAAATAATAAACTGTTATATAAGAACATGAGATTTTTGACTTCATAGGCACTTTAAGTCACTGTTATATGAATCAACTTACCAAAACCCATGAAAGAAAATAAAAGGATTAGCTTATTCTAGAAAACAAAATAAAATCTTTTTTCTTCTCCTACAAAAATAGAACAATTATACGAAGAATAAACAATTATTGGATGAGGTTGAGCACAAAATTGTGATTTGTCTGTGGCGAACAGATCAATTACTTTTTCCCGAAGCAGAAGGCTGAGGCAAATAACTGATCTGTGAGACACTGTCAAATCACGATATTTTGCAAAAACCGAGTTCATTAATAGTTTTATCATTCGATCACCAAACTTGTTTTTCATAATTATTTTCGGGAAGCGGGAAACGATCTGTCATTTTCCACTAAATTTGAAGAGCTTGGACGCATGGACACAACTACGCATGAGCAGAATATTATTTGCAGCAAATATTATTTGTAGGCAGTTATTTGAAGGTGATATGGTAAGCCCTGGGCCAATAAAAAGGAAGGGAAAAAAGTGTCGAATGATAATATTATATACTGTAATCTTTATATCACTATCAGCCATATGTAATTGAAAACCTTTGCCACTGTAAGCTTGTTCAGGGGCTCTCCTTGTAAAGGTCGGCACATTATCAGGCAACAAGTTGAAGGGACAGGCTACCAGGACAACTCGCAGAAGCAACTCCCCGCCTGGTTTGACATACCTTGTTTAATGTTCACATACTGTCACAGAAATCGAATTCAAACCTGCTTGAATTTGTGCGATAAGTTAGGGTAAAATAACACAAATTTCCAGTGTTACCTTGTGTGCACTCAGTAAGGCAGCCTGTCAATCCCCATGACAAAACCAATGGGAAAGCATTGTTTACCTGCCTAGTATAGACAAGTCACTGTGACAAGTTGCCTTGTGTGTACTTGGAAGGTGTCTTGTCTCCCAAGCTGTGCACCAAAGGTGGCTTATTACAGAGACTTGTCCCCACGACTTGTCGGCTAGTGTATGCTGACCTTAAAGCCTCAGGGGTTTGCAGAGAGTTCCTGCCCAAGCTGCAATTTAATTTAAGGAATAATCTCTGTAGTTCATTTGAAAAGGGCAAATATAGAGGTTTTTTCAAAAATAATAATAAATATGACAGAAATGTTTTATTCTCCAATACTGCCTCAGTGACAATTTTCACCTAGCTGGCTCGGACACACCCTGGCATTGACCTGCAGGCCACAGTGGCCCAGTCAATGGCTCTTGAGATTCTAATTGTGCATGCATGCTCATTGTGGCCTAATTTGCTTGCTTTTTTAAATTTCAGTTCCCTTGATCCCTTTGCCACATTTGTTTCCCATTGTTGCATTCTTGTATGAGATTAATACATTTGACACTAAACTAAATTATACAATGTTCATCTAATGTAGGAAGCTGAAAACACAGCTGGCAAGTGTTCTCAAACCATGTGTAAGTTTGAGCTTCAGGGTTTCAAGTCAGCTTAAGCAATTCAAGATCTTTAGAAAGTTTGAGAATGTCTGTCCACAGTGTTGTCTGGTTACAATTAAGCCCAAATGCGCTAACATCATGATGATGGCAAAAGGCAGATGACTACATCAGAACATGCATGCCAATAGGCTATAACTGTAGTTTCGAATTGTGGGAGAACAAAAGAACCTTGGCTCGAGGTTCAGGGGAATAATTTGCATATTCCTTTGTTTTTGACAAAAAAAAAATGCAAATTATTCCCCTGAACCTCGACTCTGTTCTTTTGTTCTACCAAAATTTGAAACTAGCCTATTGATATACACCTGGCAAAAAATATTTGAGGTACACGAAATGGGCCACAGGCTGAGAAGTGGTTAATGGGCAACCAGGATATATGCCTGCATTTACATGTAGCAACACCCATGCAACAAATGCTAATTTAACTCTGGAAATTTGAAATCTGGAGATTATTGACCCAAGCACCCTCTCCTGAAAAAAAATTGATGCAAACATCCCCCCACCCACCCACTCCAAAGGAAGTCTAGAGCAATTATAAGCTTTGTAATCAAGCCTTGGTGACATAAACTTCAATGGGAAATTGAAATATTTTCTCAATCAGACAGCCACTAATTAGCACCATTGGTAACAACAACAAAGACTTATTATATCTCTCACTTAGTATGCACGCTGTGATTGGTCAATTTTGTGAGCCACATTCTTCAATATGGCCCACTTGAGGTTCAACTAGTTTTCTTTTATGCGAGCTGGATTAACCTCAGATATATAATTAATATCTTACAAACCTCGTTTTCTCTGTCTGCACTGTGAGTTACAGATCCTCATTTTTTCCCATTAATTTATGGCCCGTGTGGTTTGCCCTTAGACCATAAATCAACCAGAAAATACTTGGTCCGTAACTTAAAGTATGGACCGAGAAAACAAGGTTGGTAAGATATTTATTATATCTCTGAGGTTAATCCAGCGCATGGGAAAGAAAATTAGTTGAACTCACGAGGGCCAAGAGGGTCGTTTTTTTCCCATTAATTTATGGCCCATGCGCTTTGCCCTTGGGCCATATTATCAACAGGAAAAAACTTGGTCCATAACTTTCAGTGCGGACCTCAAACTCGATTAGTAAGAGGTATTATTATATCTCTCACATAGTACGCACGTTGTGATTGGTCAATTTTGCAGGCAGTATTCTACAGTACGGTCTGCTTGACTTCAACTAGTTTTCTTTCCTGTGCGCTGGATGTCCTGGATTAACCTCAGAGATATAATATCTTACTAACCTAGTTTTCTTGGTCTGTAACAGTACTGTAATTTACGGATCCTTGTTTTTCCCCCATTAATTTATGGCCTACGCGCTTCACGCTTGGCCCATACATTGTATTATTCACCGCGAAAATACTTGGTTTGTGGTATTTATTTTCTTTGGTTTTGGTAAAAGTTTGTAACAAACATGTACATGAAAATACAGTCATGAGTTGTATTTCTTGGAGTATTGGAAATGTCAATTGAGATATTAGTTTCTTGTAGAAATAAGATCCAAGTCACTTTTATGGGGCAGATTTGATCACCCATGTGGGAGACCAAGAGAGACCTTCTGCACCTGTGACACTTCCTGATAATCTGGTAGAGTTGTGAACACAGTACTTCAGGCGAAAAAAAAAAGAGCTACAATCAACAAAATGGCACTTAAACCACTCAGGACACACCAAGGGACAGTGAAGTAATTAGGCAAGAATGTTTTATTTTGTTTCAGTTTTTGTTGGGTAACTCAGTTTGGTGATAACATCTATAATATTAGGCTTGTAGAAACAACTACAACTCAACTCAGTCCTCAGCAGTTTGCAGGTCTACAGGTGTAAATGCCCTGACATTTGGTGTTTGATTGTGCAGGACACTTAAAGAATTACCATAACATTTGCTTCAAATCCACAAAGAACCCATCTCTCCCATACTACAATATTGTGTTGCCTGTGCCATAACATAAAGATAAAGACCATTTTAATGCCAAAGTATCAATTTAAATGAAACAGTTTTGTAATGTTTATGACAGAAAATTTTCAAAATTTGTAAACATATAATTATATAAATAGAGAAAAAGCAAACATGTCATTGAAAAGTTGTCGCATGACTGACATGACTCATGAAATTCAAATACTATTTTATTTTGACATACCATACTCTAGATTTATACCTAAATTATTGACAGTTTCAAATACATAAATAAGCCCACGTTTCACATTACTATGATTGGGTTACCTGTGCTTAAACCTTTTAAAAGATACAATTGGCCAGCTTTAAGCCACATTGGCGACAAAGCACAGACTGATGTGGATTAGATTTACTTTGAATTGTACCTTTTTATGAAAGCTTAATCATAATCACATTTTAATATCAATACTAATATCATATTCAATCCTGTCCCTGGGAATTCCCATAAATTATGATAAATGTCTTTAAATATTCATAGTGCAAACTGTAAGGTTGCATAACTTAAATGCTACGCCACAGCTGACATGTCAAACTAAATTCAAAAATTACATGTACGAGTAAGGTGTTGTGGATCAATTAAGTATTCTTAGAACAAAATTAACAGCAGGTGAAGTAACAGGTGAAGTCGATCAGCTTTGTCTTAAAAATTTGGTGTCAATAATCACATCATGTCGCGCTGCAGTCGTAGCTACCACTGTCAGCATTGGCAAGGAAACAGCTTAAAGTCGCATTATTTAGATCTGTAAACGATTCAATGGCAGTCAAATTGACACTTGATTGACACGTACTGTCGATCAGACCGTCGAGCGGATATAACAGCGATCGCAATACAAAAAGCTCAACTTACCTCTACAAGATATTCCTTTCAACTGTATATGTCTTAGATAGGTTTGCAACCTTCTTTCGTTTCCGATGGTCTGTTATCACGTGATCAGAATGAAGTGTGCTCTCTCGAAACTTGCCTAATTCCTAGGCGACCACGTGACCGAACGGATTGACCGAGAAGAAACATACAGAGGCCTAGGAACTAGGAAATCTCGCAACCATTTGGCCATAAGGTTTAAGCTTCACTGGCGCAAAATGTCTGCGCAGGCGCTACGGAAATTAGCATGTGACAGGTTAAGGTATGTTACACTTCAATCTCGTTCCCAGAGGCTGCGATCCTTTTGGCCAGCGCCAAGGATACGAACCTCTGGTCGAATCCAAAAAAGGACACTTCTGATTGGCTGGTAAAAACAAAGCAATAAACATGACCGGTAACCGCATCGGAAGTGTCAGGCAATGGCGGAACGAAAGCTACAGAAATGATCACAAGCAAGGGAAAATTACTGTCTTTGTAATAATGCGGTTAGAAACAACCGCGTTTAAGTTTGTAGAGATAAGGCGAAATTAGATGGAATCTTAATAGCTCTCAAACAGCTTACAGATGTCGATTTACAACATGTACTCCGACCAATGTTCAAGGTATTTGTGCCGCTCGTGTTTAAATAAAACTTTCCAAATCAAAACCAATGATAAAGGAGTTGAAATATCTTGTTGAAGAGTTAGAGAGTAGGCGAGGCAATGTGCAGATCATGTTCAAAGAGATCGTAAGTTAGACGAGGAATGTGGTAGTCGGATTTCGCAACAATATGTAGTCGTCTTTAATGAGAGTGATCCATTGTGTAATAAATAATTTATACATATACCGTAAAATACTCCCTCAGAGGCTGATTTTTTCCATCTATTTTTGAGGAGGGTTGCACTTATTAGAGAGAACGCTTATCATAAGGGAAATTGGGCTAATTTTAAAACTGGAGCAGCAATGTTTGGTAATGTTAGGACAATAGTAAAAAGGAATAAAGTTATAGACAACGATTGAATTACTTTCTTCAGCTATTTTTAATCATACTGCTGTTTGAGACCTCTGTCATTTTCTATGCAATGTGTCCTTCAAGGTCAAGTTGTGATAATGGTGCAGCCAAAAACATCTTACTCAGGGTACGAGTACAACACTCTTTTCTCATTCATGATCTGGGTACTGGGCATCAAACTGAATAAAACATTCTATATTTGGCAATAGGAGCAGTTCCTATTGGCTCATACTGCTCGCACTCTGCGTTTATTGCAAGGTTACCATATATCAGTGTCAAAGGAAAATTAAGTGCTTTTGAATCAATCTGTATTTTGATGGACCCAAGATTGCCTCTAATTTGGTGTCTCCTTGATTAAGCCTTGGATGTGCAGCCAAAAAACAAATCAGGATTTGTTTTATCTGAAAAGGGATCTAAAAGTCCTTAGGACTAGACTATGTCTTCCTTCTTCTACGAAGTTACTGTAGCTGTGCAGGCTAAGCTTAATGGAAAAGACACTTGCATGTAGAAAGTGTTTTCCATACATGGCCAGAACTAGGGAAGAATATTGCAAAAATTAATACATTTTAACACATAAAATAATGTACAAGATTTTCCAGAATTCTAATAGCCAGGTGTGAGGGTCAGCTATATGTTCTATTTTCAGGATTTTCACTTGTTCATAAATAGATAGATGTGTTACAAAAACTGTGTTGTGGCATAATAAATAGGCAATCCCCCTCCCCCAGGTCAAGGACAAGTAAGGGGGCCATGTTAAATGTCTTAGAGGTCACATTTATTTTTAGGGAACTCTTTATGGGTGAAAATATATTTCATGTAATATGTATACTTGAAAGATAAAAGTATCTTTTATGAAACCATCCAACAGACAAGGTGGGGAAGGGGATGGCAAGTTTTGAATAGAAAATCTCAATGACCATATACATGTAATAATGAAAGTTTATTTGCACTTAAAAATTACACAATGATGAGAAAAGGTACTGAAACACTGTCTCATTGTAAAAGTAAAAATAATACTAAAAAAATATAATTATATCAGATAATCTTCAATTAAATTTGCCGAGTCAGTAGTCTACTTCATTACATCATTAAAAATCTTGTTCTCCAGATAGCAGCTACAGTAAGAACGTTTGGGTGGGCTAACCAAAATTGAGTTGGGACTATTGTTGAGGTTAAGCTTTCATAGGCCTTTTTCTAAGCCAACACTGAAACGATGATTCTTGAGAATCCGAACCTATATTGTAAGTATCCTCTAAGCGGGTAATGTAAAGCTTAATTAATAAACTTGCAAGTTGTAACTGAGCTTCCTCTAAAAGAAGCGATGTATGTATCCTTAGAAAGAGTCGTGTTATACAAAGGAAATCGCTCACAAGTTGGCTTCTACCGCATGTAAAACTATGAGACTGTTTTCTGATTGTTGGTCGATTACCGTGGAATCGCCCCTGCTGACTGCCCTAAATTGGTCCTGCTGAACGTGATGACATGATCAACAGCCGCCATTTTGTCCAATCTCGTTCCCAGAGCCCACGTTCCCCTTATTCAGCGGAGCGGGGAACGAGAGACTCTGGGATAATCGACAGGTCTCAAAAACCGCTGATTGGCTAAGGCCGCCATTCAAGGACGCGTGCGCAGGGCGGTTACCGCTGACTTATTGCGGGGATTGGAAGCAGCAAAAAGCAGCGCTGAACGATGCCATTTGAACAGTTTCTGAGTTTCACAACTGCTGTTTTTTTTTTTTTAAAGTATATATGCAGTTTTATTAACGGAGATTTGTTAACGAAGATTTGGTTCTCGAGGATGAGTTTTTTTGCAGTTAAGCCGTGCTTTTAATGGCTGGCAGTTAATGATTGCCGATCACGGCGATGTGTTCTTCAATCCTCCCGACGGTGAACAAATCTTTCCGCAACCTGGTTCCTGACATTGAAATTGCGGTACATCCCTGGCCCTGGGCTCCTCTGTCTGTGGTTGCACTGGTGGTTTCTGCTTGTGATTCGCGTACACTGGAAGGATCTGTGTTGGATTTGTTTCCTCTAAAATTCGGAAGCGCTCCGCAAACTTAGCTTTGATGTCATCCACTTTCTTCCTGTATTTGGAGTTGTCTAACTTGTCAGCGTCCTGGTTCTCTGATTCCCCCCTTGGGCTTTCTTCTGGTGCGTCATCGTCTTCATCTCCATCGCTTTCATCTCCCGAATCACTATCACTTGCATCGTGGAATGAATGTCCACAGTTGAGCCTGACATAGTGGTGAAAGTGGTTTTGAACCGGGCACGTTGTCAAGTCACAAGCGATTAATGGCTCCGGTTCGTTTCCCGGGAACGCATACCCCATTGGCAAGCATCGCTGGTTGAGCGTTGTGTCGAGAACAGGAAAATAGTATGGCTGAAAGGACAGACATTTTTAAGGTAAACTTAAGCTATAAGTAGTTACCTGATCATCAGTAACTGATGATCAGGTACACTGTTGTTTCTCGAAGTGGTCCTTGTTTGATTCTATTTCGAAATATATTATAATATATTATAAATTACAC
This sequence comes from Pachyseris speciosa, assembly GCA_016490735.1. NCBI lineage: Eukaryota > Metazoa > Cnidaria > Anthozoa > Scleractinia > Pachyseridae > Pachyseris > Pachyseris speciosa. Next base: position 354,653 of record JAEMWC010000414.1, on the reverse strand, counting down.
AGGACTAAAACAAGTTGCACATTATTGTAGGGTCAAACTTCATGCAAAAGAGTGCTCAGAAAAAAACTGTATTTTAAAAGCATGTCTAGTTATCAGTAATGGGGACTGACATCATAAATTTACATTTAAGAATGAGATGGTCCATTTTTCAAATGAAATAATTATTGTTGTTGTATATTTTCGTGATCCATTTGGAACTTTCGTTGTCTGTCCAACAGTGGACGACACAGTTGCAAACAGCTCAACAAGAAATTCAGCTGCCTTTAGAGCTATTTCCATGAAATTTTGTCTGCCCCTTCCATGTTGGTACTCGGGTACAAACCACCTTTGAAATTCAGCATCATTTCGTCTGCCACTTCAGGCATGTGCGGTCATGCTGATCAGCGGTGGTGGAGCTGTCACTGGCATACATCTTATTATGTAAAAGTAAAGAATAAAGTGATAAATAGCATCTTGAATACATACATGTACAGTTGAAAAGGATACTCTACAGCTGTCGTACCTGTAAATAATAGTTCATTTTATCATGCCCACCCCAAGTTACAATATACACTTAATGTATGGTCCCGAGGGAAACAGTTAGTTTTGTTTTCCCGAGAGTCCTGATGTTTCCCGAGACGAAGTCGAGGGAAACATCAGGACTTGAGGGAAAACAAAACTAACTAGTTTCCCGAGGGATCATACATTAAGTGCTTTGTTATATACCGAGACTTTCCCTTCAACAATCACAGCAAAATAAACTGACAAACAAACAAAGACGGCATTACAAAAACACGTCTTTATTCACAAGCCTGCCGAATGAATAATTTACAAACGTTTAAAAGTACCTGAAAAAGTAGAACATGCCTTTCTTGTATTTTCCGAATCTTTTCCTCCTATTAGATGCTGAATTTCTTCGGCTGATACTTGAGAAAAACGTTTTCTTTTAGTCTCGGGTTCCATAACGTTTGTATTATCGTTGGTTTATAAAACTGAAAACTGGCAGTGTTCTCAGGTCCGCCTCGTCAATCAAGCTGACGTGAGCACGTGCTGAAGATCATGCCACTTTGTAGTCATGCACTAATCACGTGCTGCTGTATCCGGGCACGCGGGCAACAAATGGGGAGTTGTATCCCGGTCGGGATACATTTGAATTTGGTCAGGGGCACGTGACCAAGAATCAACCAATCGCAGTACTCCTTTTGTTGAGTGAAAGTGTAGGTATATAACAATACCTTATGTTTGCACCTTCCAGTAAAAACTGCACAGCATTGTGCATAGCAAGTAGCCATGGCAGGATTTCATTGCTTCAGGGATTTGAAAAAGGAAGTGTTAAACCATATAGGATTATATTTAGACAGAAAAATTTCACTTGTTGTTGAGTTAATTTCAACATTTTACCACTTATTGAATGAGTTTTGTTTACAGTTTTGAGGAAATTTATTGCTTCTAAAGCCTCTTCAGTTAAACAAAATGGATGAGGGATGGGTGGGGAATGGGATGGGATTTTTAGAACATATTTTTGAAGTAATTGTGATATTTTGTAATAGTAGTTGAACACAGTATTTACATTGTATTATTTTTTCTTTTATTTTAGTGCATGGCTCCATAAGCTTACAGCTTTCATCATTACCATGGATAAATGAAGTTTATTGTATTGTATTGTATTTCCTAAATGGTTACATTGTATCTACCTTCTGAAAACAGAATGAAGGATTTCAATCTTCTTCTCTGTGAACAATTCAAGGTGATTCTGAAAATTATTTGCTATGTCTGGGTTATCAGTGAGGTGGAAGAGGAGGTCACTTAGTTGATACAGGGTTGCCTTGTTGTAATTTCGACGATTGAAAATGATGAAAACCATGGCCACTCTAAGTAATGCATGCAGCCATGTGTCAAATTCCCCACCACGGGAAATGACTGTGTACAGGAAAAAATTAATACAGCTGATTTCATCCACCAGGTGAAGCAACATAATATACTGCTGGTCTTTGCAGTTGCCAAATTGGTTAAGGATCATCTCCCTGACAAGCCATCCACCAAATGCTGCTGTTGTCACAGTTGAGATCTTCTCAGCTCGTGGCTTTTTTTGCAAACCTTTTGTTTCTGTCAAATGCTGCCTTGTAAAGTTTCAAAATAAAGGGCCAAAATAACAGAACAGTAGACTCCTCTGC
>JAEMWC010000414.1:322500-347500 GCA_016490735.1 Pachyseris speciosa | reverse complement strand
AGACTATTTCCAGTGATCAGCTTGGTGATACAGTATATCCAACAATCCAATGGGTGATAAGGCCTCCTTCAAAGTTAATGTTCAGGCAGAAATTAAAAGAGACCTCTATACCGGCTTAAACTAGGTAGGGGTACAGTTGGCAGGGTGGTCCTCACAAGTGGTTTTGCAATTTCTCTCACTGATTCAGTCTTGAAACACAAGAATTAAAATCTTTTGAAAAAGTGGAAGACATTGTTCCTATAAATATTGTTGTGAGCTCACTCAAACATTTTTTGATATTGTCCAGTAGCATATAGCATGCATGAAAGAGCTAAACTTATGGTTGCTCAATATTATGATTGAGTTAAAGGTTTAATGATGTAACCAAAACTTGATAGAGGGGCAAAGTCACACAGAAATAGTTTTAAGCCTAATTTAGTACTGATGAACTAACCCCATAATAATATTGCAGGGAAATATGGCTTTAAACTAAAAAGAACCCTGCAAGAAATACTAAATAAATTTGGAAATATTAACACAGGTTAGATTCTTGTAAATAAAGAAACCAATTTTCTTCCCAACCTTTCCAAGTTTGCCCTGTAGTGAAAATGATAATTATCAACAAATACAAACAAATTTATATGAAATATTGTAAAAGTCCCCAACTAATCATGTTCATGTTCATGTTAAAACTTCAGCTTGGTCCTAAATACTGTTCTAGCCTGGATACACTGAATACCGTGCCATAAACTAATCTATCTCATCATCTAAACTGTCCTCTTCTTCCTCATCATCACTTCCATCCTAATCATTATCACAACCAGAGTCTTTACAGTTTGAATAATGGATTTGTTGCTGGTTGGTTCTTGTGTCAGGTTGAGCATGTGTGTGAAGGAAGTGCATCAAGCTGATCTAACAGCCTCTACGAGATAGACAACAAACTATTAAGAGTCCTTCCTGGTTGATGTTCAAATGGCTTTTGCCCTCTGACCACCTTTATCATCTCTTTGATGTAACCAGAGGTACATGTTGTACATGCATGTGTATGGCTAGTTGACTCAGGGACAATGTTACTTTGTCTGCCATAATGCTTAGCTACCTCATTTAACAAGAAATTTGAGGACGATGATCATTGCACCGCTTTAAGAGTTTTAGAAGCCATGTGTCCTTGTCACTTGTCTTCAGTCATCTCACCATCATTTGTACTGCTGCATTTTATACCCTCAACAAATGGGTATTATTAAGATTAGTTTAGTTTATTTAATTTATCTATGAAATAATATTACAGAAATATGCACTGCCCGCAGTTAGCAATGGCTAGTCGGGGCGAGCAGTGTTAAATACGTATATTGTAAAATAAATAAAAGATTTACAGAGCAAGAGATTCAAAATTCTAGACAATTTATAAATACATCAAAACATTTAAGATATGGCAAGAGAACAGAACAAAATAAAATAACCCAACAGGCAAGAATGAGGTATTGCATGACCTTTACTACATTTTTTCAATTATAATATTACTACTACAATAAAAAACACGATCGGATTGTACAATGACTGGCAGATCAGAGATCATGATCGACCCAACCAACCTCACTATTACGAAGACCAGCCTTGCTAGAATTACTACATTCTGACTTTGTTGAACAATCGGAGCCCTCTGCAGCCAATTCGGTAGAGTTCTTGGTCGCTGTTCCTGAAGGGTTTCACAAGCCTTTTCTTTGGGGTAAATAGGAGTAAATCATCTGCAGGCTCTTCTGAACATCAGGAGCTGATGATCCATGTTGGTTCACATCATTCCGTTTACCGCGTTTGACCACCCGTGACTCCACTACCGATGGACTTTCTGTTGCTTTTTTACCTCTCTTAAATCTCAAAGAGGCCTTCTTGCTTTTCCCGAGACTTCAGACACAGACTCCTAAATTCCGAAAATTGATTCACACGGCCATAACAATTTCTACAAATTTTCCTAGGAAATCCATCGCCGTCGAAGGTATTTAGCCCCGTGATTTCTTCCAAAGGGTTTTAGAAGCCTTTCATTTTGTGTCTTTTCTCCAAACAAGTCAATTGGATTGTTCTTAACCTCTAAATTGCAGCATCTACAAAGATGAATAATGACTTGACGATACCTTCCCTGACTTCTAAGTCCGCCATTTTAAGCTTTGAAACTTCTGCTCATGCTCAGTTTTCAGCCAATCAAAAAATTAGCTTAAATGGATTATCCCAGAGTCTCTCGTTCCCCGCTCTGCTGAATAAGGGGAACGTGGGCTCTGGGAACGAGATTGCATTTTGTCCTGAAACCTCACGCAGGCGCAATCAAACCGGAACCAGGATTTTCTGGTTCCGGTTTTGGATTCTTCCAGAGCGTCCGTTGCCCGTTCCGCTGGACAAGGGTAACGTAGGCTCTGGGGACGAGATTGGTTACAATTCAGAGCAGAAAAACGCAAAAAGCATGTGCGAACTCCGAGCGAGCGCAAGAGCCAGAAATTTGAAAAAAATGGCGGCTTTTAATTTTTTTGTTTTTTTATCTCAAACATCAGGATAGGCCTCTGCAGGCATCCTGGTACACAGCAATAATTACACCAGAGAAATAACTAGCTGTACATGTTATATACCCTTTTTGTCCTTCAATTTTTTCAACAATTCTTGACTATAAAAATCGTTTTGACGTCCTCGTTTCTCTCGCGGCATAAAGAGAGATCGCTTTCGGAAGCACATTATTGTCATGGGCCGGTTAACAAAATGTGGCTATCTAAGCAAACTGCTAAATATCTAAGAAAATTTGGTTTATCAACGGAGTTGATAATGTAAATTGACCACCGTACAGGGATTCGATTAGCTGACGTTTCGAGCGTTAGCCCTTCGTCGACAAACACTCGAAACGTCAGCTAATCGAATCCCTGTACGGTGGTCAATTTACATTATCAACTCCGTTGATAAACCAAATTTTCGTGTTTCACTCCCCACCGACACAGCACCACAGTTTCTTTAGAACCTAATCCCCTTTATGCTAAATATCTAAGGTTGAGAGCTCAACTGAGGGTAGGGAAAGAATCAGTCTTCATTTTCTGAGTGCCAAAAGTATTTCGTTAACTTTTCTGCCAGAGCGGGTTTTTAAATTGTTGCGCAAAAATTTAATTATCGTTCTTGCAGTCCAGTAATTATTTGACTGCTTTGAGGTTTTCCATCATGCAAATCCCTTTTAACACATGAAAACCACGATGAGCAAAATTTTTATCTTTCAAATATATTTTAACACTTTTAAGTGCTGTAGTTTGATTTTATCACGGGTTAAGCAAGTAAAAAGACAAACAAATATGCATTAACCCTTTGACTCCTACACCGGCCAAAACCGGCCGTGCAGAGCTACGTACCTTGTACCACTTGTGACGTCATCAGTTTTAACGCTCGCAGACAACTTTACCATGAAACATGTGTGGGGAGAAGAGATCTTTAAAACCATACCCAAATGAGCACGATTCCGTCAAACAGGCCGGAGCAAACACACAAAAACAACCAAGTGACGTTGACCCGAAAATTTGAGTAAAAATCTTGTTCCACTACCCACCTGCACTTCCTTCCATCTAATCCTACGATCCTAAACGTTTTCCCCAAATCTTTTCCCACCGAAAGGAAACCCAGAAAATGTCCAGCAAGAGAGAAAGAAAGTGAGGCAAGAAAAGCAAAAGGAAAGGGGAGGAGAGAAAGCGAAATTTTGCTTTCTGCGTATGCCCGAACTTTGAAAGCTCAAATTAAAGCATCAGGAACAGAAGGACGCCAGGAGCTCTACCAGGAAACAGAGTTTTAGGCAGTTTTGGTTCTTTTCGGCTAGATTCTGACCGTAAAACGGCTCGACAAGCTTTAAAAGGTGTTTTTGGTAAAATGTTCAGGAACGAAAGGGTTAAGCTGAGTTAAGATCCTTAATGTTCCCACGGCGTGTAAACAAACCATGCCCGAAAGTATTGTTGTCAGGATCAACCTCTTGCACAATTTGTGGCAATATAAGCAAACCACTGAATATCTAAGGTCGAGAGCTCAACTGTGATTAGCGAAAGAGTTAGTCTGTGTATGCCGTGTTTGCCAGAGTATCTAGTTTTTCTGCCAGAGCGGATTTTTAATTTGTTTCGCAAATATTATTTTATCGATTTACGGTGTGGCCAGTATTCACTGAACACGCACGATCGGCTGCTTTTCGCATCATCTACTGTATTTCTTTAGAGAACTTGAAAAACTGAAAAACGTTGCACACTACGAGAGCAGCTTATTTAAAAAGGTTGGTTATGCAATTGCATTGCCCTTTTTTCTTTTATGAAACATTGTTTCAGTTGTGTTTAGGCAAAAAGAGCAATCGAGCCGCGATTATTAAAAAACGAACTGACTCTACCGAAAAAGCGGCTGTCCGGCTAGCCTTGAATTTTATCCAAAGCACAGTGCTTTTACAAAAACACTTTCAAGTTCTTTGAATTCAGTCAAATAAACATCTTTCAGTGTAGGAAAATACTGCAAGGGCTGGTCAAACAACGTGTAAAGGCGTAAATACGATATTTCGGCTAGCCAACACCAGCCTTCTTCAGGTTTATTGAAGGAAAACGCGAGCTTACATGGTATTTATATTTACCGGAAATGACATGAGATAGTACGTGATGTGTCAAAGCTACAGGAAAATAACGAGGCAACTAAAATGATATAAGATTGAAATAATACAGAAAAAGAGTAGAATAAAACCAGGAAAACTTAACATTACATTTCATCGCGTTTGTTAAGGCCTGCAGGTTCTAATGTTTTACCTAACTAAATAAGAAATGCCTCATTAGAACCTGCAGGCCTTAACAAACGCTACAACTAGGTAGGTATTTGATTTATAAGTGTGTTCTTCGAGCTATTTTCCCACCTCAGACGCCCCCTTCCGGGCATCATAAAGCTGGATTGATGTAGAGGCAATCCTCTGTAAGAAAACAGAGGTAAGACCACACGAAGTGGGCCGCCGGAATTGTTTGATCGAGTTATGGCCATTCGCGAAGTGAAGTTGTGTTCCTGGCCGTTCTGCGAGTGGATTCTGAGACCTCGCATGGCAATTTTTGACTTGTAAATAATGCAGTCGGTGCAACGTTTTGTCAGCAGGACCAGGTGGCTCGACACGGTTCTAAAAATTATCTGAGACGGAAATTGGCAGAGTCCTAAGCGTGAGTTATCCAAGAACTTCCCAGAATTGGGTCACAAAAGCACAAGTTACAAACCAGTGAGTGCAAGTGAAATCAACAGCGTTATCCGTGTCGCGCTAAACAAGTGAGCAGGTAAATGTGGAACAGATTTCAAGAGGTGGAGTCGAAGGTTGCTGCCAACGTAGAATTTTAGCTTCAAAAGATATTTTTGTCCGAAAAACTTCAAGACAAAGTTGCTTATTTTTGGTGTTGTCAAATGGCCTTCAAAGCCAACATTTTTGGTTTTGCAACAAAATTAACGGTCATACTTTGAAAATGAAAATTGGGAGTTTTGGTCATTTTCAGAGCGATAAAGTCTACATAAATGAGCATTTAGCAATAAGAACAGTTCATTTCAACGACAGCACGGGGTTTGGGAAAGTTGCAACTTTTCAAAGCACTAGCGGTGTTTATGACCAATATATTGGCCTCTCGTCGGAAATGAGTTAAAGCGAAACTAAGGGGTGTTTTTAACAGGCTCTGGTGTTGCTATGCAACCTGTTATGTCAAAAAAAAAATTCATAACTTGTTCACCAATGACTGGGCATTTTTTAAATACCAATTCAAAGGTAATAACGTATAAAGATTGGTAGTAATGATCCATCAAAAAAATAGTGCTTGAAAATGCTGGAAACCGGTAGGAGCCAACCTAATCACAAACATACTCAAATCACATGAATACTCGCCTTTTAGGAAATTCAAAGCTTTCAATTCCACTGCATATTTATTTCCTCGTCTAACACTAGCTGGTATACAATCCCATGTGCCTCAGTCAGGGAAAAAAATTAAATGACAGGAAAGAAAAAAAAAAAACGCTTCGCAAGACGCGAATGCTCTCCTGGCATCGCGTTCGATTTCATTCAAAAAACAAAAAAGAGCCCGCGAAAAGCTCTCGATCGGTGATGCGCAGAAAGCTGCGCAGAACGTTTTTCCGCTCTGAAATGTTACACAATGTTACACTTGGTACACAGGTGGCCCAAACTCCCGCGGTGTGATGACCATCTTGCGCAATAATGGTCATGGGTATGGGAATATTTACGATCGGTCTTAGAAAGCAAAAATATTGTCAAATTCTTAATGACAATAGCTAACCTTACTTCCCCGCTGTATTGCTTGTTGTCTGTTAGCTTACTTTGTTCTCTTGAGGTCTTTTCAGCGAAATATCTCTTGCTGGTATTTCCACTCTCTTAAAGACCCATGTTCATCCAAGACGCATTGCGCGCCGCGCTGAATTTTGCACAGACGGAAAATACGCAAATCGCCAGTGAGCGCTATTTTGCGAACTGAAATAATCCTCGTTCATCCTGCTTATTTCCCCGAGCATCGCTGTTTTTTTGTGTCGTCGTGGTTTTCTTTACATCCTCTCTCTTCATTTGTGTCGATATTTTCAACAAGAGTCGTCGTAGCGGTGAGGAAGAAACCTTGTTCGCGTAATGCGAAATTATTTGTTGGCGGGCTCTTGTTAAAAATCCGTTTAGTTTGGGGTCAACCTGAAGGTATATCTTCACAAACTTGTTGGAATATTGTCTTCCATTGTAAGGCTGTTGTATCCTTTGATTTGTTTTGTAATTATCCCGGCAAAACGTGACTTTTGTCCCGTTACTTTGTTGATACACGGTCGCTGCCAAATGACCTCTGATCTCAAAGTTGACAGCGCTGTACAGATGCCCGTCTCAGACTTTGCTTAGCTAGTATTTTTAAGCAAATAAAAGAGAAGATTTGATACGTCCGAACATTTATCTGTCGTAGCGATATGCCAGATTTCAACTGCTGTCCGACCTTGGCGAATATTTTGATCCTGCTGTTCTAATTTATCTCCGAATGAACCGGACTCGACTCGAGCGCGGTAAGTGAGCATCCATCGAGTCGAACGCGGTTTATTTCTCTTCCCAGCAATTTCTATAATGATAAGGTAAGCCTTATGGAACACTAAAATTAAAATATATTGACTAGGAGTATTCAAGGCGACGGTAACTTATTTAATTATTGGAAGCCTTTATCGCGTCGCTTTTAGTTAGCCAAACTAGTAAATGCAAGCGACTTCCTCAGTCACTGAAAGTTTTACATGATGAACCACACATATTTTCAGCGTTTTTGGAGGAACTGATGTCTGTCGTAGACTCAAAAAGATTCAAATAAAACAAAGCAATATAGAAAAATAAACCGATTTTCATTTCGTTGTTATGAGTTATTTTAAGTGTCACGCCACTTGAACTCAGTGAGAGAATCTGGTAAACCAATCAGATCGCAAGAATGAACAATAGAGACGGTTAAAAACAATAACAATCGTGCGCAAGGCCTCTTGGATGAAGATGGGTCTTTAAGAGCACCCCAGTTCAGGTGATTTACAGAAGGGACGTCAATGGCTCATGAGCTATTTTTTTTTTTGTTCTTGTTTAATAATCTTCACAAACCAGTTTAACTTGAATTTTGATTCGCGCCTTTAGACTCAGCGCTTCAAGCAATTTCTCGTAAGTCGTCTCCGGTTAATTTTGGAAACCTTGGTCGGCGTTTTGTTCCAGTTGATTCATTTTGGGGAGATTCACGGGGGATGAGTTAAGGATATGATAATTCTGGCTGTTTTTCCCAATCAAGGAGCAGATGGCAGTGCCATCTTCAAAAAATAACTGAAACAATTAAGCCCTTCTTGTCCACCTTTCTGGAATTAAAAAAAAAATGCTTTCTCTGCACTCTTACAGCTCATTTTGGAAAAGACTGGGAGCGAGTTGCCGCGCAAGCGATTGTGGGGTTGTTTTGTTGCACGCGAGAAACAATTGCACCCCCCCAAACAATCCCACAATTCCTCACGCGGCACTCTCGATGGAGGATAAACATTAACCAATCAGCGCGCGAGAATTTTGACGGTTAATGAGCTCATTTATTACTCGGCACTATTTCCTTCAAACTTTGCGTGATAAAATTGAAATGCACTGTGCGTGTTTTTTTGTTTTCGCTTGCTGGCTATATTGTACCCTTCAAAATTGGCATACTCTTCAACTGACTGCTTTTATTGCGTCATTGGAAAACTATCATAAAACCTTCCATATCGGGTTATTGTTATGGAAATCACCCAGTTTCTCGGAAAAGCTATCTCCGAAACTAATTCAGGAATTTCCCGGAATGTCTGACAGTTCGTGGAAAGGCTCTGTCCGCTTTTGTTCGCATTCCACACTTTTATTCGTGGATAAAGTGGGAAAACGTTTTTTTTTTTTTAATAGAAGCGTTTGATCCAGCTGAAAAGGTAAGCTTAAGTCCAAGTAGTATTTACAGTCAACAGTTGTCTTAGTTTGTTTCAAGTCAAAGAGACATTCTGCTCAAAGCTAAATTGCGTTCACTCGAACAATACAAATACGGACTATACAATACAGAACTATTACAACCACTCATTGTGGAGCTCACAGTACCTGTAGACAACCTCATCAGTTCTCGAATCTACGGCAGAGAAAGAACGTCACCAATGAGCTTCGTGTACCCTGAAAATCTCAAATCGTTGAGAAAAGGCTTCGAAGTGTAAATGTTGGCGGTACAAACCGGTGACGCCGATCTGTGGGTTCTTTAAAGTTCTCATTTAGAAAAGTTTGATTTTTATTGTGGAGTATATGAAGCGATTAAAATGCTTTTGTCGCTTCATACCGTTCGGTTAAACGATTAGCGCAACGGAACGGGCTCTTTCTTATAAACCGGTGGTAACAGTAAAGAAAATCCTACGGAGAATAATGAGTGTTCCAAACTCTCAAATGCTCAAAAATATCTGCTCTTAGCTGAGGAACTGTCGAGAGTCGTTTCGAAAACAAATAATAAGAGAGGCCCGTTAAGCTAGGAAAAATGGGTGCGAAGCTGTATTACTGAATTTTATTTGCAAGTACCTAAAAGTCCAAGTAAAGTCGGTTAGGAGGTTAACTGACCTCTGAAAGTTTCGCGGGTTACTACTATTTTCCGAGAAAGAAGTCGAAAGGATAAGGACTGCCGAAAGCTCGAAACACCGAAATAAAAATTGTCTTTCTCCGTTTCTACGTTTTGCGTTCAGTAATGATTTTTGGAAAGCAAAAACATTAACGTCCTAGACGATCGATTGCATCAGCCTTTCACCCTCGAACCTGTGTAGAACATGTTTAGTGTTGTTTTCAATCTTCATCTGATTTCTTTTTTTTGTTGGCTTAGCCGTGATCGTATTTGAAACAGTTCTCGACTGATTCATGTTATACATACGAAACTTTGGAGAATAGAGACTAGAAAGCAGAACGGTTTCATTTCAGTTTAGTGTTGAGAGAAAAAAGCTCTAATGACAACACAGGAAAGCTAAATATTGACATCCAAGTCCTAGTCAAACCACTGAGCCTCACACGCGACGATGGTTCTTTTAGTGGAATGTCTCAGTTGACTACCTCAATAGCTTGTCTAAAATTTCGAGTTTAACTGAAATTCAAAAATGAGAGTAGTTTCTTCTTCTGTACTATGAAATGTTAGTTTAGAAGTTCATTTAACAGGAAAGCTGAGTAACTTTTGTTTTAAAAACAGAAATATCAACATCAAGTTGGAATTGCAATTGCTAGTGAAGACATTCCATTTACATTCCAATTACATCAAACAGCAACATTTTCAATTAAAATAAAATAAAATAAAAATTAAAAAAAAAGTTTTTTTACCCCAAAATATTTTCAGCCTAAATTTGGAATGAGATCAGGCTGTCTTTAACTCTTATTCAAAATATTCCTGGCTATCCAAAAAGGCTTAAAAATAATATTGAAATGAAACTACTGAGATTTCATTTTCTCTTGGTAGTTATTGCTGATACCTATTGTCTGTATTTTAAAGTTGTAATAACATCTCCATATTATGGTGGGAGTTAGCTTTCAGCTTAATAGGCTGAAGGCTATGATTTTCATTTTTCAGATGATTTAACTGCGAGAAGGAACCAAACTCGAAGGACTTGAGGTCTCCAAAGTGGTGCATATAGGTATGTATTCATGAACTTATAACCTACAAAAACTGGTACTTACTGAGTTTGTATGTTTCGCTTTTCGAGACCTTCAACTGAGTCGGGAAAGATCCTTATTATGTTAATTTAAAGTGGATATAAAAATCGATAAGAAATCTTGAAAGAAGAATGTTAATGATCTTGCGGATTGTATACGAGTCTTGTGTCAAGCGGTTACAATACGAAAGGAACAGCTTGCCTCTGCATAATATTCGTTGTGTAGACACGTTTGCAAGCTTTCATATTCTTAAAGACACTTTACATTCAGGAAGAATTGATCCGCTTCGCTTTCGGTATTATTCAAGAGAGTGAAGAGACTCCTCTTATCCATATGATTGTAAATGATCGCGGATGGCAGATCTGCTGTCTGCGATCATATGGAAGCACACTTTCTGCGATCCGGATGATTGCAGGCGATCTTTCTGGTTGTTTACCATTTACACGGGAAAACCGGTTGGTAGACGGTTGCAGTAAATGGTACGCAGCAAATACCCAAATGAAAATTTCCATGGGACGTGCGTTTTCCATTTACAAAAACATTTCCAACGGTCGGGTTTACAGAGCGATCCAAGCCGAAAGGACTGGAACTGGCAGAAATGAGCAAATGGAACGCACATTTCCATTTGGAAATTCCGTTTGGGAATTTTGGGTTGTTTACCATTTACACGGGAAAACCGGTTGGTCGACGGTTGCAGTAAATGGTACGCATCACATACCCAAATGAAAATTTCCACGGAACGCGCGTGTTCCATTTACACAGACATTTCCAACGGTCAGGTTTACAGAGCGCTCCGAGCCGAAAGCCCTGGAACTGGTAGAAATGAGCAAATGGAACGCACATTTCCATTTGGAAATTCCGTTTGGGAATTTTGGACTACCTTTCAAGAAATTCCGTTTTCCCCCGGAAATTTTTCATTTGGGAAGACCAAAATAGGCTTTCCATTTACGTACATTCCAACCGAAATTTCCGGATTTTTTTGGTAAATGGTAAACAACCTTGGACTACCTTTCAAGAAATTCCATTTTCCCCGGAAATTTTCCATTTGGGAAGACCAAAATAGGCTTTCCATTTACATCCCGACCGAAATTTCCGGAATTATTTGGTAAATGGTAAACAACCTCTATCTTCTGCGATCGCCTGCGATCAGGTGCTATCATTTGCGATCTTGAGGTCATATGGAAAGTTCGGAAAGTTCTGAAATCTGCGATCGAAACACATGCCATAATTAGCCGTATTCAGAGTCATGTTTCCTAACAACAAAGCTCCCACGACTGTTAGTTGCAACGCTCAAGATTACCATAAACACGCGCCGCCAAGAGCGAACGCGACAGCGATAGTAACTTTTACGGAAGCAGTTGCGCTGTAAAATTGTCCTTAGAAGTGGCGTCAATTTGTTTTTTAAAATAACAAAACCCCACAATGGTCAAATACCGGGTTTAAACGAGGAGAAAAGACACCGTAAACAACCGTAAACACAAAAGTAAATGAATCAGTTATTTGCACTGACGCGATATTGTGAAAAGTTTTTTCTCGCTTTCTCATTGGCTACTGACAACAACTAAGAAACTTCATTGGCTTAAAAGTTGACAGTTTTACGTCAGGCCGATCGATACTTAACATAATTAAAATCTTTAGTAGCTGCAGGAAGTTGAATCAAATTCAACTTACGATCGAAAAAGCCATGAAGAGATGTAAGGTCTGTGCCTTGGCATAAAAATGTCGAACATGTCTGGTTCTTCCTCAGTAATTCCGAGCAATATTTTTTTGTTTAGTTCTTGTTCTGAGGACCAAACTGAAGGCACGTCGATGGCTAATGAACTGTTACGAGAAGTGTAAAAATTAACAATCAGGGGCCAGTTGCTCGAAGCATGGTTAGCGCTAACCGGGGTTACATACCATGACAACCTATTGGTTTTAATACATCTTAACCAATGGTTAGCGCTAACCATGCTTCGAGCAACTCAGCCCAGCTGTCCAGAATTTTGACGGTTAACACCCTGGCAAACGAGGACACATTGCCGCTCATGATGTTTCTTGAGTGAGCAAACGAGCGGGACACAAAATAAATGTTGTGTTTCCATGCTGCCCAAACTCGAAAACATTTGTTGCAGACAGAAATATCAAAAAGATCAGAAACATTTTTGTACCTCGGTTACATTTTATGTGTCCGCAGCAAATGTTGCGCGCGCGGGCAAACAGGGAAATATTTGTGTCCGCAACAATATAATAATTGACTCCTTTTTTTCTTCAATCTTTGCGTGGCAAAATTGAAATGCGCTGTGCGTGTTTATTTGTTTTCGCTTGCTGGCTTTATTCTACCCTTCAAAATTGGCATACTCTTCAGCTGACTGCTTTTATTGCGTCAATCAACATTGAGAACTATCATAAAACCTCCGATATCATGTTATCTTTATGCAAATAACCCAGTTCCTGGGAAAGCTATATCTCCGGAACTAATTCAGGAATTTCTCGGAATCTCTGACAGTTCGTGGAAAGGCTCTGTCCGCTCTTGTTCGCATTTCACACATTTATTCGTGGGTAAAGTAGGAAAATTTATATAGAAGCGTTCGATCCAGCTGCAAAGGTGAGCTTAAGTTTAAGTAGTATTTAGAGGCAACAGTTTATTGTGTTTGTTTCAAGTTAAAGGTCTTCTGCCATTTGTCTCAAAGCTAAATTCACGTTCACTCGAACAATACAGACTATACGATATTGAAACTTCAACCACAGTACCAGTAATTCGAGATAACCGAATCAGTTCTCGCATCATCTTAGAAAGAACACCGCCACTGAGCTTCGTGTACCCTGAAAATCTCAAATCAGTCGTTTAGAAAAGGCTTGGAAGAGTCTTGGAAGTGTCAATGATGGCGGTAGAAACCGGTGAGGAAACCGAGTACTTTAATTGTTGAAATTTACATTTTTTTTATGTTTGTTGTGGAGTATATAAAGCAATTACAATGCTTTCTTCGCTTTATAGTAACACCATTCAAAGGCTGGGAATTAAACAGTGCCAGCCTGTTTGAAAGTTAAACGTTTAGCCTCAAACGAGTAGCGCAACGGAGCGTGGTCTTTCTTTTAAACCCGTGGCAGCAGTGAAGCAAAATCCTAGAGGGAAAATGAGTGCATTGCAAACTCTCAAATGTTCGAAAATATCTGCTCTTATCTTAATTAAGAACTGTCCAGAGTCGTTCCGAAAACAAATAATAGAAGCCCCTTAAGCTACGGAAAAATGGATGTGAAGCTGTATTACAAAACGCACAGTTTATTGAGTCGGCTCTTCGCATTTGTTTTGTCTAAAGATTCAATGCAGCTTGGTTTCCCATAAGAATTGAAATATCTCGGAACAGGTTTGTATGATCCACTTTAAGATATCGCAAAGTTATTTTGCAAAATTGGTGATTGAGTAAGAGATCTTTTAGCTGATTTGAAGGAAAGGGAGGCACAATTCATCGAGTATCAGGGTGGAATATGTACGAAGCCTGTTTAACATTCCAATAGTATTTCTTTTCATCCACTCGTAAACATATTTTTCAGGGACAAAATTTGTATTCTGGTCGATAATAACCGAGATGTCATTGCTAGCAACCTTTACAGGCCGAGTTAGAATTTGCGATGTAAGAAATTTCAAGGAAATGTTTGTGTGTTTTAGATGCTATGAACCGGGGTACAAAGATCAATTCTAATCAGCATGAGATAAATTTGAGACTTACAATAAATGGCTTTGATTCCATTCGTATTAACAAAGCCCCTTGTATTCCACTTTGAAACCGTTTTAGAACGCATCTTTAATCAGGGGCACCCAACGACAAGTTTCGGTCGATATCTGTTCGGTGGAGGGTAATTCGCCTTGGGTTTTCGGCGTCGATTAAAGAGTGCACTCGGATTTTCGTAACTAAAACGTGACCTAAAAGATTCGCAATTGGGGAATCATAGCCCCTGAGGTTTTCAGAAAGGTCGTAATTGCTGTTTATGGCAGTCAAAAACGTCAGATGGCATTTTCGGAAAGAAAATACTTCCCTAGAAAGGTCGTACAAAGTTCATTTCAGCTTGCATTTTCTCAAAGAAAGATTTTGTTCCCTTACATTTTCGGGCAAGTAAACTTTTAGCTAGGGAATCCGAACAGATGAACTTTTTCTAGCTTATGAAAACATCACTTCAAACAAACTTCAAACACCACAAGGTAACTTAAAAATGCCTTTCTACATCTTTTGGTTGATTTGGCTCGTTGGGTGCCCCTGTTTAATATCGCTGAGCCGGTTGTAACACAGTTTTAGAGGTTTCATGGTCGAAAGTTACTGTACATTTAACTGCAATGTCCTAAAGCCGTCTTTTCGCCCTGTCTCTTATCAGGTCTCTATAAGTTGCAATATACTTTCAAACAGATTGTATCTGCCGATTTTTCTGGCTTAAAGATAATCAACTTTATTTCAACATTGTATTAAAGGACTGAAGTCGGTTAAGGCTGGGATTTAGGCCTCCTTTACACATGGAAGTAGGAAGATCCTAGCGCTATAGAGATCCTAGAAGGCGGATCATCCTAGCGCCATATGTTTTCTGTATTCAGTTTACATGCAAAGGGTTGTAGTTGGCCCCAGCGCTAGGATCTTCCTAGTCCTAGGATCATCCTACCTGAGAGTTAGAGTAGTAGTAGTAGTTAGGAAGATCCTAGCACCATGTAAACTACTTTCGCTGGGAAGATCCTGGTACCAGGGACAACTGAACAAACAAACATGGCGGCGGCCGGGCGATCAGCGGCTAAAGGAAGACAATTGCGTCGAAAGAGAAGAGATTCTTAGCAATAGAGTTGAATTTTTTTCCTAG
The DNA here is from genome assembly GCA_016490735.1 of Pachyseris speciosa. Classification (NCBI taxonomy): domain Eukaryota; kingdom Metazoa; phylum Cnidaria; class Anthozoa; order Scleractinia; family Pachyseridae; genus Pachyseris; species Pachyseris speciosa. Next base: position 332,523 of record JAEMWC010000414.1, on the reverse strand, counting down.
GCTATCGATTGCAGCAGCCATTCAACCTCGAACCAGTTTAGGTGTTTGGTGTTATTTTCATTCTTGATCTAATCTCTTTTGGTTTAAAACCGTATTTGAAAACGGTTCTCGACTGATTCATGTTATGAAAACGAAACTTTGGAGCATTACTAGATTGCAGAACGGTTTCATTTCAGTTCAGTGAGTGAAAAAGGCTCTGGTGACAATACAAGTAAGCTAAATATTGATGTTAAAGTCCTGTACCACTGAGCCTAGCTTGTACGTGACGCTGGTTCTTTTAGTGTAATGTCTCAGAGAGCTGCCTTAATTCTTGTCTAGAAATTTCGAGTTTACTACTGAAATTCAACATGAGTAGAATGTCTTCTTCTGTCAAATGTCACTTTAGAAGTTTATTTAATAGGAAAGCTGATTTCCTTTTGTTTTACCACTGACAGAAATATCAAAAACAGTTTGGACATCCGATGGATAAGAATCCATTTGCTATAATTTATTTTATTCCAAAATGGTCGGCCATAAATTGGAATGAGTTTAGGTTGTCTTCACGCGTACCAAAATATCCCAGAGTCTTAAAAAAGGCTCAGGAAAAATAATCTCACCCTTGATAAATGAAATGCTGAGAATTCAGTTATTCTTTGCAGTCATGAATTTGATTTGTATATTATAACATTTTAATAATCATCCCTGCATTATGGTGGGAGTTAGCGTCAGGTTAATCAAGTTATGATTTTCAATTTTCAGATGACTTAACCGCGAGCAAGCGATATCAAAGGACTTGAAATCCCCCGGCAGAGCGGTGCAAATGGGTATGTATGAAATTACAACCTAAGGAAATTGGTACTATTATTATTCGGTTCTTGTTTTTGTTTTGTTGTAGTTGCCGAGGTTTCTAGATATACATCTGAGTCAGTAAAATCCGCAAGGATATCAACACCTACAAATGAAAGAGAAAAAAAGGAAATATCGAAATAACCATAGCACATTTCTTTTCTTGCAATAGAATAGTCATTTCAACAGCTTTGTTGTGATACATGATACTCTAAATCCATCCTTTGAGACATATACATCACATTTTTTACCCTCGGATTTTAGAGTAGCTTGTGCAGCTAATATCTCCGAGCATTTAATCATCAGATGAGAGATAGACCATCACACCGGAAACTACGTCCCCTACTCTTTTCGAATAGTGTGTGGGTTCTTTTACGTCCCACAGAATCAATTATGGAGAGTTGTGAGACGGGGCCTACGGTTTATCTTCCTTATCCGAGAAGACTAGAAAGTCTAACCATTTGCAGATGTTAATACAAAGGCAGCACTTTCTCCTCAATTATTTAAAGACCCTGAGTGTTGGTCCGACCGGGGTTTGAACCACCGACCTCCCGCACGCTAGTCCGGTGCTCTACCAAGCAGCATTATCTCATCTATATGGTCGCTGTTGCTTTCCAAATTCATTGCCAGTTTTCATTAAGTACTTTAGTAAATTAAATATACTGAGGAAGCTCTCCAGCCTCGTCGACATGCAGATTCATCTCGACCACTTTGAACATCGAATAGACTCAGGGGACACGTTTGGAAGCTCTGCGGTGTAGTGGCAGATTCTTGCCCAGTATAGCAACTATATTAACTTATATTCAAGGTACACAAGGGTACTACGGGGAAGGGAACATTTGGTGGGGGTCATGTGCCTTTATCACGCGCTTGAAATTTGGGACGTCCCACAGCCCCTATTATAACACAAGTAAAATGTCAGAATTTCATGCACAAAAGGAGTATTGGTTTAACAAGTTGTTTATTCGTGTAGTCTCTACCCCAGGTGAAGTGTTCAGAACCTGAGTTCGAGTGAAGGAATGATTCAATGATGGCGTACACGAGGAAGACTAAGATTTCTTTGGCTCGTTTCTCTTGAAAAATATATGCCTTCCTCTCTTGCCAGCGAAATTACTCTTAAGCATTCTCAGTAATTTAATAGAACATTCAACTGATAAATGATTTTTTGTGGTTTGTAGAATCACATGAAAACGAATCAATAGCTTTATAACTTCACTAATCAGTTTTACGTCCCTCAGCAGAGTTGTGGTACCACCAAATCAACCTTTGCAATTATATTTGGCTTAATCACCATTTCTAAACTTATATGGTTTCCGTCAATTTTCCTCTCCATTTGAGGTGCCCCCGTCGACAAGATTTTGGTTGTTTTCCGCTGAAAGACTACCCGAAAAAAACATACAAACAGCCATTAAACAAATATAAGCAACGCAAACAAAATATCATATTTGTATTGCCTTCCAACACTCGCTCAAAACTTGAATATTTGACGGAAGGTCATCCTTTATACGAAGAGTTCGATAGCTGGGGGAAACAGTAAATGTTATTCGGCACGTTATCGCCTCAGAAACGAAGTTGGGAGCGGAAGTCACAGCAAAAAGAGAGGACGGTATTATTGGGTGTTACAAATATTTGCTTTATATTGCAGCGGAGAAAGGTGGTCGAAGTTTTGGCCTGATCCAACCGACCCTTATCCAGCAGCTAAAGAAAATCTTAGATGAGTACCCAGACGATGGGCAGATACTAAAGGTATACAATCCTCAATAGCTGTTTAATTATGATGACACAGTCACCATATACAAGGCCTTATGGTTCCTTAACTAGCTTATCCTCCTGCGCACACACTCTTTGCGCTCGTCACACCTTCCTTCCCCACGAACGTCTGCTGAACTGAACTGCCACTTCCGTTAGCCTTTGTTTTGAAGAAACCAATAACGAGCTGCGTTAGAATGGAAATCGACACCCGTGGAGTAATTCCGCCAAACGATTCACATGCATCGTCTGGGAAAATAAATCCCGGGGTCGAAGTCCTACTTTCCACGAATTATGATTGGCTAACCGCCGCGAACGGAAGCTCTAGTTCAGTTCAGCAGACGTTCGTGGGGGAGAAACGCGTGACGATCCCAAAGAGCGTCTGCGTAGGAGGCTACAATTAGCTTTGTCGAAATGAGCCAAAATTTTGAAACATAGGAAAGTATATTTTTCACAACTACTCTTTTTAAGGGCTGGATTTTCTTGCAAAGGTAAAAAGCGTAAACGCATTTTTTTTGGCGAAACCTTTAACTGAACTTCAGTGAAGGTTCTTGCAAGCCTTGTTTCCTCTCTAAAGTTCTGATCATGAGTTAGTCAAACTTCAAGTTTACAGAATGGCCTCTCGCAGGCCTAGAATCTACAAATAAACGCAGAACAAGTTACAACAAAGTTCAACATTGCGTTCATATTTTGAAGCGGTTGTCTGTTGTTGTCTTTTGATCTTTAAATGCCCATTATCACCCTTGATGCATCGCGCGCCGCGACTGTTAATTCTGGAATTTCGTGTAACGCGAAATTACTCCGACTTCGAAGCCCTTGTTTTATCGCATCGTGAACAAATATCCAAATTTATGGCCGTAAATATGTTCTCTGTTTATTCTTCTTCATTTTCCTTGTATTATTTTTGGAACAATTTATGTGTATGTAAATTTGGCCCGTGTAAAGTCAAAAGAGTCAGTGTGGCAATAGTCGGTTGCGGTAACTTCGCAGAGTTGTTTTATATCAAAGTGATGTTCGTTCAAGATGGATTTACAGAGACTTGTTGTTCAAGTTTGGTACTTTTTACCTCGAAGCTTCCAAGAACTCGTTGAGCTTGTTGGAGCTGACTTACTGCGATGTAGGACTGATTTGATGGCGAGTATTAAAAATTTTTACTTGGCTGGACAACTGTTTTCCGCATGTTTGATGTTTTACCACAAGGTCAGTTTGTGTAATGGGTTCTGCGGCTTTGGTCAACTCTTAAATGTTTTTGATCCGGTTTGTCGCTACAGTGTATGTCTCTTTATCGATTGCCATTTTTATGCCCTTCGGACATTCTAGCTTTACGTTCCGTTTGCAGCTTGCCTAAACTGCGTGAAAATTAATTTTTCTTTCTCGCCGAGATTTCCGTGACCTATGAGGACTACACCGCTTTTGTTTCCTTCCTCCCGTGTTTTAATTCGGAGCTCAAAGTTTTCCTCCTTTTGTCAACTGGCCGTATCGTCGGCTGTATTTTTAACGCAATATAAAGCGAAAGGACAGGATAATTGAATGAGAACGTACGAGTATTTTTCTTACTGCAAATTATAAACCATTATCCGACAACAGGAGCTGCAGACAATAAATGTTTTCTTGTCGATATTTTGTCACCATCCTCGCCACATAATCAGCGAGTTTTATCAATAACGGATCGTTCTGTACTGTTTTGATTTTAAACCTGTGAACGGAATGTTCACGGTTTAATGAAGAAATATGAAGAAATATGCAAGTTGAATTTGTAGCCATTTGCTGTGCCAAAATATGTGGGTAGTAATCATCGCAGTTATTAACTCTACTTATGTTCATGACTGCGATGATCACTCACATATTGATGAATGATTACTGTTCCTCATTATTGTGTTATTACGGCTTGAAGCATGAATGAAGTAAAGAGTATTTGGCAAACCTCGCGATGTACATATCCCGGTATAATAGACCTTGTTCTTATCCTCCGCAATGAGCCGTAACTAGCTTGGACACGAGGCTTAAGGCGGTTCCCACATCTGGCAAGGTGCATCCTTTCTGCGCATAATTTATGGCGTCATCAGCGCGCACTCGCGCACGCGCACACTGAAAACATGGTGGATTTGCCTAGACATTGAGCTCTGTCAGTTGAAAAATTGTCTTTTGCACTTAAACGAGCATGGTTTACAAATTATCTTCTTTAAGTTAAAATATTACAAAAATTGTTCGGAAGGGAAAAAAATATATAGCTGAAAGCGTGCACAAAACCGTTACTCGAGGATGCAAATTATGACCTTGAAAACAACGACTCGAGGAACGTTTTGAGTCCTTGTCGTTTGAAATTGTGTGAATTTGCCACAAATTATATATCAAATTGTTCCATATGCTCGAGACTATCTGCCTATCATTTTTTAAGTGTTACTTCAATACGATTTTCTTCCAGCTACCGTAGTACGTAACGTGAACCGATAAAATAACGCGTTTGATTAGTACTAGTACAGGCATAAATGGGGTAAGTTTGGCCCCTCATATCTCTCTTGCGAGCATGGTGACCTATCTTTCGGCAACTTTATTTTCACCTTAAACGCGGGAATCTTTTCATATGTAAATGTATTGCCCCGCAAGAGCCTCCACTGCAGAATACGAATATGATCTATTGTACCGAAGTTTCATATCGGCCAAGGGATTTTGTGACGCTCTAAGTGGTTAAAACGTTAGCTATTATGTGTGATTGGTATTTATGCCTCTTTGCCTCATTAATTAGGAACTTATTCAAAACGCCGAGGATGCAGGTGCAACTCAAGTAAAGTTTCTGCACGACAGACACAGCCATGGAACATCAAACCTTTATGACGATGACCTTGCAGAATTTCAGGTACGGTTTCGTGGTTTCCGCCTCTTGATTAGATAACAAACAAAACAAATTAGAGTATACGAAGTATAAAACATTTTTCAGTACAGTCCTTTCTTTAGTCAATATTTATCTCACGTTTCTGTTATTATCTTAGCGAAAAAACTTCGGACCACGATGCTGTTGTTACGGCAAGGCAAATCGCCATGGAATTCAGTCCTGGAAATTTCAATTTTGCTCTTTGCTTTCTTTTGATAGGGCCCCGCGCTTTATGCCTACAACGACGCCCGGTTTACCACACAAGACTGGAGAGGGATTCAGCTCCTTAGTGATAGCATAAAGCTTCAGGACCCCATGAAAGTGGGTCGGTTTGGTTTGGGATTCAAGTCAGTATTTCACATAACAGGTAGAGGTGAAATTAGTTAATGTTTGCTCTAGAAGGTTTACTCCAGAATCGGTCGTTAGCAACTAAAACGTTGTGTTCACAACGAGCCCGGGGGTAAGGGTACTCCATGTACTATTCCGGGACGCTCCCTCAAAGCAGTAGGTTTTTTCTCAGCCTTAAAGTATGCGATAGGAAGGCGAAATTTAAAGTGTGTCTTTTAAGGGGGGAACTACAGTAACCTAGCTACAGATTTAGCGTTGCTGCAAAGGGCATTTTAGCATGTTTATTGTTCCTTGCAGCATTTGTGGTACCATAGCTACGGAATAACCTGTTAAATACAACCCTAATTTAGCTTGGGTGATAATAACTCGAAAACGAGCCCCGTTTTTTTTATTGTCGGACAGTAACTAGCGCGTCGAGATCAACATTTTGCAAAGTTTAATAAAAGGGCAAGAGGGGATTCAGAGCCACCTTAAGTCTTCAAAAAGTTAAGGTGGCTCTGTATTCATTCCAACAATTTTCTTGAACTTTGGAAAATTTTATCTTAACCTACTGATTATTGCCCAAAACTGAGGGCTACCGAACTCGTTTTTGAGTTACTGGGTCATTATTAGAGAAACAAATGCATTTAAATACTGGGAAACAGTGAAATAACAATTCGTCAGGAAGGATAAGCACCAAAGAGACAATACGAAAGGCAAATATGGCGAGGATGGTGAAGGATGGAGAAGATTGAAACGGATTACAAATTACCTTTATGAAAAATTGAGGGTAAACCTTTCAAAATCCAAAGACTGTGACGTAGCTCAGTAAAATGAGAGATGTTTCTAACAGATTATACTGTTGCCATGGCAACCATGATGTTGTAAAACGCTTTCACATAAGTTGTTACTTAAGATGTAGACATTCTTTGATGTCGCTGTAAAAGCATCAACATAAGAAGTGTGGAAGCAACGAGCTATGAAAATAAAAGTGCTGGAAACCGGAGGGTTACAATGTAGACTGTGAACTTGAAAAAGTAGCTATTAACAACCAGGGCACCTAAAAGAAGGCAGTAATTCCGCTTCAAAGCGAAAAAAAACACAGGCGTTATAATCATTATACTTATAGCTTCCAATTTCACAGTTCTTAAGTGTCCTTCAAGATTTTCCGCATACGAAAGGGGCACCTGAAAGATTAAGGGTAAGGGGTTGGACCTCCAGGCGAAGCCTCCCCGTATGAAATTTTATTGATAATTCACTCCCTTCTTCCAGTTGTTTGGGAGAAATATTACCAATGTATTGCCTAATTCGCTTTTGGGATCTCTCATTCTTTTCAGATTTACCAAGCTTGTTGAGCGATTGTCAGATTGGGTTCATCGATCCTCATGGCGTTCACTTTTCAGACAAGCGACGCCAACGGACAGGCAAACTGTGGCATCTTCAAGAAGACCTGGAAGACATGGACGAAGTATCTGGTCAGTTCAGTCCTTACAAAGGCATATTTGACTGCACAAATGAGGTTTTTTCCCGGGGATTCTATGATGGAACTCTGTTCCGTTTTCCGTTGAGAAGCACGCCTTCCGAGTTATCGGAGACCGTTTACTCCGCTGACAAAGTGCAAACGTTGTTTGAAAGTTTTAAAGCCGATGCCCACTTGATGCTCCTCTTCCTCCAGCACCTAGAAGAAGTTGAGCTGTACGCTAGAGAAGAATTAGAGCCCATTCCTCGAAAAGTCTTCCAAGTGAAGATTGCCGAAGAAAGCCTTCAAACAGTTCGTGCGAAGAGGAAGGAGTTTCTCCAAAAGATTGTACCTGGTAGAGTGATTCCTTCATCTGTAACAGTGACGTACCCTATCACCATTGAGACAGTAAACTTCGATTCCACAGAACATAGTAATACAAAGCAACATTCGTTCCTTGTTACAAGCTACTTCTGTGGTGGAAAGGTCTCAGCGACGTTCCAAAGTCTTATTTCGGACAAAGGTCTTTGCTATCTTCCTTCAGTAGGAGTGGCTATGCCCTTGCCTACGGGTCCGAAATTGCAAACACCTGACGTTCAAGGTCATGTGTTTTGCTCCTTGCCATTACCAGTACAAAAGACCAGCTTGACTGGTTTACCGGTGCACGTCAATGGTTTCTTTGCCTTGAGCCAGAACAGACGGTATATCAAGTATCCAAATGCAGAGCAGGAAAATCAGGTGAAGACAGGCGGGCGCCTGACTGACAAATCCCTCTTGTGGAACAAGTGCCTGCTGGAGGAAGCCATCCCCAAGGCGTACGCCACGATGATTTTGGAGGCTATTAGCAAAAACTCTGCAGTTTTCGTCCCTAAGACAGCCATTTACAAGTAGGTGATAGGGATATTTAATTCCATGTACAATTTCTTTCAGATCTCAACGTTTCCCAAGAACAAGACGGGGGAGACGTTGCAATTCCAGGGAAACATATTATACTAGACCCTCTTATATCATAGTTTCACGATTGTACCCTCACATGGGCTTTGAGAAAGAAACAGATGTATTGTTAGATGTCATGTGACCATCACTGGCCAATGAATGCACGCGCTGTAGCCGGAAAAACTCAAGCCTTGTTGTTGCTTTTTCATGTAGTGTTACAGAAACGTTTTGTAGGACTGTCTAGTTCAATAAGTTTATATTGACAAAAACGTAGAGGTCAGGGGGTCCTTCCTTTCTATTAGTTGGAATATGGTGTGATTTGGAAGGGAAGGGGGTGAGTGGCTAAGCCAGTCGGTGACAATTTTATTTTTTTTTAGCTGAGAACTCTTTGAGACAAGCCCAACAAAAGTACTGAAATTTTGTATCCGAACTTTCTCATTTTCTCTCCCGAAGAGCATGGCCAGATGTGAAAAAAATGAGACAAAATTGGCATCAAGTTGTAGAGCCTTTCCTTCAGATCCTCTTGAAGAAGGAAGTCGTCTTCACAGAGGCCAGTGGTGGGAAATGGCTGACTGTCAATCAGGCTTTGTTTGACTTGTTGCCCGAAAGTGAAACCAAAAGTCTACTTCAGTGCGTAATGCTTGCAGCCAATTTTCCAGTTGTATCTGTACCCACCCACATAACAGAAGCCATTGCCGGATATGTGAGGCTCACAGAAATAACAGCCCACGTGACGAGAGAAGTTTTGAAGCGCGCCCCTACTTGTTACAAAAACGTGGGCGAGGTGAAAAGATACTTCTGCTGCAGTTTTGTCTCAAAGACTGCAAATTTGACGCCCTTTCTGGCTTGGAGCTTTTACCCCTCTCCAATGGAACGTTCACAGCATTTTCAAACCAATCAGATGTTGTTTATATCAGCTCGCCTGCGCATCCAATGGAGCTGCTACCTGGTTTAACCCACCGATTTTTAGATGAAGCAGTGAATGCAGACATTTTTCAGAAGCTGAAAGCCGCTGCCGAACAAGGTAGAACTCTTGCTTCACTACTTAACTAGGCTTTTCGTCTTTTGGCACGTTTAAGGGGCCTCACTACAATACACATTTCGTTGCGACATTTACAGGGCAACCTAGTATTTTCATTCCCATCTTCCTCTCTCCCCTTTCAATGTGTCTTAGACTGTAGGTCACACCACTGTTGATTTTATTTCTCTTTGTTTATCATCTTAGCTACCTTATTTGATTCACGACGTAACTGCGACCACGCCGATGCTAGCCGGCTATGGGTCTATGAAGTAACTGTGAAACAAAGGGAGTTTATTTCAAAAGTAAAAAATTATGAATTGAGTTATGATTGCAAAAGTTATGAATTAAGACAAAATATTCGCACGGTTCACTCCTGTTTTGTAGTTATTAACTCCTAATTGCTGCGACTGTCCATCTCGCTTCCGCAGAGCAACTTTTCTTTTCAGTTGATAATAAAACTTGACCACGGTACAGGGATTCCTGTACGGAGGTCAATCTACATTATCAACTCCGTTGATAAACCAAATTTTCTTGATTCACTCCCCCACCGACGTAGCTCCAAAGTTTCTTTAGAAACTAACTCCCTATATTCAACTTTTCTTCTGTTTAGATCATGTTGGTTGATAAACCAGAATATTTTGCGTTACTTAGTAGTCACCCAGCCTTAGTAACGTACGAAGACAAATTCAAGAGGTACGCTTTAAATTTGAGTTTAGCTTTAAATTTTTATAAAGACTTATTCTTGAAAACTGTCAAAACGCGGGGTAATAGAAAAGGAAATCAAATATATTTACCATCCAAGTTCGGTTAATGCTGTAAAAAACGATTGGCCGT
>JAEMWC010000414.1:297500-312500 GCA_016490735.1 Pachyseris speciosa | reverse complement strand
ATTACTCCGTTCAAGTGGCGATGTCCCAAGACGATGCTAGGAAGAGAGAAGAATTTTCGTGCTATGTAAAGCAGATTGGAAAGAAAGTTAAGGAAAAGAAGATTCTTCCTATAAACGTAAAGTTGAAAAAGCGATCCTACACTTTGCAGCTCCAAGACAACTATGGGATGAGCGAGAAGTGGCTTATTGTCCAACAAGTTGGCTTCGAAAAGCCAGTACCAGAAAGAGTTTCTGATGCCTTCCAAGGACATCGGTTGGGAATGCTTCCACGTGGTGGTGTGGCCTGTCTTTTGAACAGCACATCTCAGTTTCAGCGGGTAAATAAGGCGTACTGTTTCCTCCCACTTCCTCTGAGAACCAATCTTCCAGTTCACATCAACGGACACTTTGCGTTAGACCATGAGACCAGAGGAAATCTGTGGAGAGAGGAAGCAGGTGGCTATCAGAGTGACTGGAACAGTGCTTTGCTGTGTGATGTCATTACATCATGTTATCTCACCCTTCTGGACGAAGTACGTGAGTTCATTGAGTTACCAGTCGGCCCATAATCGACGTGTTTTGCTTTGCCTTGCAGTAAAACCATGATCTTCAGAAGAATAAGACGTTATGAACAGCTTTTTCCGAGCTATCCCATCAATGATCAATTTTGGAAGACCCTGGTTGACGCAGTCTACCAAGAAATGAACAAGAAGAAAATGCGCCTGATTCCGTTGGTGAGAAGCGTGCAGGCAGGCTGTCGTGGACGTTCTAAGGATTTGCAACGAGCTGAAACTGTCGAATTATCATGGCTTCCAACGACTGGTACAGGCAGGGACCGAACGTACTTTAACAACCTCGAAATCAAAGGCTACTTTGCCCCATTTCTGCCAAGACGCGATGAAAAGGAAGAAGATCTAAAGAGAAGAGAAGATTCCAGAATGAAACGGAAGGCAGCATTTGAAGAAATCCTACTGGAAAGTGGGTTTAATCTGGTTGCATTTTCTTTGAACGTGTTCCATTCGCTAAAAGAGGCAGGAGTAGAAGTGTTCTGTGTTTCACCTTCCGCGGTTATGGACTTCTACAAATCATTCAGTGATGAAGATCCCCTTTGTAGAATTGGAGCAGTGCCCTGTCATGTTACGAAGACACCTTTCGAAGACATCGAGGGCGTCATTCGCGTGCTGAAGTATTGCAGAGATGACGATCATTTTCTGAAGAGTCTCTCAGGACTTCCCTTACTACTTACTCAAGACAACTTCTTACACCCTTTCAGCGAGAGAGAACCGAGATGCTTAAGTTTGTTTGCCGATATTTTACCGCGTTCAGAACCTCTTTTTGTGCACAGTAAAGTTCGCTTCGAAGTTTTCAGCAGTGTTGATCCTAGAGACGTCAGTGTTTTTTGTCCTTTAGATGTCAAAACGTTCGCCTCTCAGTTGCATCTAACCTTACCTAAGTGTTATCACAGCGAAGATCACTCCGTGAAGTGGTATCCTCAAGACAAAGCCACCTCCTTGCCAAGTCGACGTTGGATTCACAGAGTTTGGGACTTTTTGCAAGAATTTGCTGGCACTACTACAAAGGAAAAAGATGTAAAAGAGGAAACTAAAGCTGCGTTTATACGTGATCTTTTTTCGCCACTTTCGAAATGGAGTCTTCTGCCATCCACTGAGAAGTCTACTTTGCGAGAAGGGCAGCAAGTCGTAACTCACTTTTTGGTACCCTTGAATAAGGCAGAAGCTGTTTTGGATTTTAAAGATTGCGGTACGTCTGGCCAGAAGTTGGTAGACGCTCTCAGAAATTTGGGCTTGCCTGAACTAAATACGGTTGCATTAACAACCCAGACCATTGGATCAGTATCGTACACTAAACGAGATTCTTACGAGTTGGCACGCAATCTAGTTGCGAGAGTCAGTTCTCCCCATTCCCTTCTTTTTGCGCTCAATCAGAAACTTCAGTGGAATCCGTCATCCCTTGACAACAAGTTGGAGTTAACAGGTGCGATTGTCGTTCTCGATTACTTCAGCCACAACATCGAAAGTCTAACGGATGCTGACAGAGAAATGTTGAGGAAGCTCCCGTTTTATCCAAGTGTAAATGGTGTGCTGAAAAATCTTGAAGGAAAAAAGGCTTTCGTCATACCATGTGAAATTCCTGAGAGGGAGATGTGTGTTGTTGAAGCCAGGTTGGGCTGCTTGCTTTTGAGGTCTCACCAACAACTGTCAGACCTATTCAAATTCTTACAGCTAAAGAGTGCATCGTCTGTTGAAGTTTATATAAACTTTGTCTTGAGATGTTTTCAGCATCTGAGCCATAACGGAAGGTTGACTCATCTTCAATTTATTCGTGACTATATTTCGTTGCCAGGTGGAAATGAGACCGAGTATGAAACAACAGAGAAACAAAGGCTGTTTGAATATTTGAAAGTGGTGGAACTCATTCCCTCCAAAGACGGCACGTTGAAGACAGTGTCCAGTTTCTGTGACCCTGAAAATAATGTTTTCGTTGCCATGCTGCCACAAGACAGCTTTCCCCCAGCCGCTTTTAAATCCGAAGAGTGGCTGACGTTTCTGAGGAAGATTGGTCTTATTCAAGATGTTTCTCACCACAATTTTCTGAGGTTTGCTAAGCAAGTTGAGCGTGAAGCTGAGACAGCGCGAACTGACGACACTTACAAAAAGTCCGAAGTCTTGGTTTATCATCTCATCTCTCGACCTGATGTGGTGGGCGAGGGTCTCTTACCGATGGTCCGTGATGTTGCCTTTGTGGCAGCAGATCCTGTTGATGAGCGACTGCGCTCCATCTGCCCACCGTTTGGGGACCAAACAAAGGTGAAATTCCATTTATTGCATTTAGTGGTGCCGTTGTCAACGATCATGAGAAAATAGCCTGGACAGAAGCCCATTTGCTTCCAAGATGGGCGGATCCGAGGTATCAGAGATGCTGTCCTCATAGCGATTTTGATCAGTATCTCAATAACCTTCTTAATCAGCTCAAGGTTCTGACGAAGCCATCCGTCGATCTTGTCGTCAGCCACTGCCAAACAATCTGTTACCATCTTGGAGGCAAAGAATCAGAGAGAAAAAATGTTTCCAGCAAGAATTTGTCAACAATAATTGAGGTCATGCAAAGTATTTACTCATTTTTACAGAAAAATGCCACGACAGACAGTGAAGCAAAGCGACGACTCGAAACGACACCCTGTATTCTGGTTGAAAAAGGAGAGAAGCTTGTTTTTCCCAGACAAGCAATCTTGGAAATGTACGAGCATTTTGAGATCAAGCCTTTTCTCTACAGAGTACCTCCAGAATTTGGAATGTTTCACCCACTTTTTGAGTTCCTAGGCTGTTCTAAAAGTGCAACGCCTATTCATTACGCCATGGTATTAGAGATGTTGCAAAAGAATTCACAGGGTGAAACTTTACACCCAAATGAGGTTCGCAAATGCTCCAAAGCGGTGAAAGGGTTCGTCGATAGTTTGCAGGAGAAGTCAGCAGATGTGTCCACCCTTTCTACAATGTACCTGCCAGCAATGCATTCAAGAGACCGGTTAAAGAATTCCATCCCTGTTTCTTTACAGGAATCTAAGAAGCTTCTGTTTGATGATGCTCCTACCTATGGTGATCGGATCAGGGGACTTAATCAACTTTTCGTCCTTGACCTAAGCTTGATGAACGTGAGATGCAAATCTCCTGAGGTCAACTTTGAAGACCTACTGATGAAACTACCTAAGCCTTTACAGCCGACAATGCTGTCCTTCGTGGTAAAGGAGAAACTAACTGATCCAGAGAATACCGTCATAGTGACTAAAGGGGTGGTAAACGCATTGAAACAGCAAATCTCGTCGGTTCACTTTGGTCTTGGGATGGCCAGAATTATAAGAGATTCTCGAGTGGGGGATATCGGCAAAGGAGTAACCGCGGACATTGTAAAAGGCCTCCGAACAATTAAGCTCTTTGCAGTTGAGAGTCTCAGTACCTCCCTTCTTCACAGTGGCGTTTTGATTCCTGGAAGTGAACGTAAAGTTCCCTACTTTAAAGAGAAGCTGGAGATGTGTGATGGGCACATATGGAAGGTGTATGTCAATGCAGCCAACACAACAGATGACAAAATGTCGTTGTCAACATTATTGGCTAAGGTGATTGTCGAAATATATGGAAAACATCTTGGACAGAACGGCTATGTGATTCCTCAGATGTTACTATGCCCTCCTGCGATGATTCAGTCTCTGCTGGATGGACACGGTATTCGGAAAGATGACAGCGACAATGCAGTAGAAATGACTATTTACCCTGAGCCAGGCACTTTGATTCCAATCAAGGACCACCATTTGCTGGACGATGCCTTTGAAAAATTTGAACCTGGAGACTACGTAGGCTATCAACTACATGATCCAAGTCTAGACCTAATGGAGGGCAGTGCGACGTACATCTACGCAATAATCATCGAACAGGTAACTGAAGAAGATGTCAGCCTTTTGACAAAGACTTACAGGATCAACATTGGAAACGACCAGGAACCAGTTGATGTGAAAGCTGCAAAATTGTTTAAATTTTGCCGCTTACAGGCCATTTTTGACGAGCATTCCGGATGCCATAGGAGTAAGGAAGAAGTCTTAAACGAAATCTCAAACATGTTGAAAGAGGCATGGGAACCTCGTGTATCGGAGGAAGAAAGACGGCAAATCATCAAGCGCTTATGTCTGCGATGGCATCCAAAGAAAAATACAGGTGATGAAGAATTCTACCGCTCCGCCTATCAGCACATAGCGAGCGAAGTTGCTCGAGTGGGTGGCTCATACGACGACTTCTTTTATTTCTGGGGGAACGTGCAGAAGAACACAGTTCTCAGCGTGAAGAGTACAGAAGGAACTTCTGTGAACGTTATGGCTCTTGGGAACCTTCATCGAGTCAAAGATCATATCATATCCCTCCAAGTTTCTGCACCAGGGATCCTCAACCAGGAGAGGCCAAGCGCTGGCTCAGGCAAGCTAAGGCTGATCTCGAAGCTGGTTCCGAAGAGTTTTACTTCAGCACCTCTTCTTTTGAGTGGATGTGCTTTAAATTCCATCAGGTAAAGTCAACTTTTATTAACAGCTACAGAGATTATGCTCTGATTGAAATAGACACAAAAATATAGACATATAGAGACGAATACTAAAAAGGACAGAAGACCTGTGTTGTTGTTTTTCTTTTCTCTGATTATAACGGAATCAGTGAATAAATGAGTCTAGTGTTGTCCTCTCCCAGAAAAAGGCCTTCCATGTCGATGACCGTAGCTTGATATCTGCAGCCTTACTGTCATCGCACCACTTTTTTGGAGCCAATCCATTTCTGTTGAGCCAGCAAAATAAAAATTTTTAAAGTGAGGAAAATTAATTTACAACAATGTCCTTAAAACAGCCACACCTTACCGGTGGAAAGTATTAATAGCGTCACAAGAATGAAGATACGATTGGTTTGTCTTTACAGGCTGCTGAAAAGGCGTTAAAGGCTGCGCGTTATAACAAAGACGGAGACAAGACGAATGACCACAACTTGGTTGAGAATTGCTACGGTTTGGAGGACCTAGAATTAGCAAAGTCAGCAAGAGAGCTGGAGAATCTTGTGGGTGGTTCCCCACGTATGCGTTATCCGGACACGATGTCCTACCCCCAAATTCCGAATGACGTCTACTCACACGACATGGCAGCAAAGGCCAGGGAGATAGCTGAGAAAATTGTAGAACGAGTGGAAGAAAAACTGTCCTGAGGTAATTTACCTTAAAATTATTTTGTTCCGCGTGAGAGTTATAGCATGGCCTCGACTTCTGAATAAAATTGTTAAGAAGATGGTCAATAAATCAATTAACGAATCCATTCCTCTCTCCGTCAATCCATCCATCCTTTAGTCGGTTATTAAGTCACTCAATCATCAATTAAACGATCACAGTCGTATTTAATAGTAATACTAATGACGACGATGGCGAGGGCGATGATGGTGGTGATGATAATGATGATGATGACACTTTAAGAGGCTGTCGCTGTAAAAACCACCCACTTAATTTCGCATCAAAAATAATTTGGTCTGAAACTCTGGTAACTGAAAGACTTTACCAAGGTTTGAATAAAAACAGATTTGGTTTGAATCGAAACGGGTTTTCGGTGGAGTTAGAAACCATAAAATATTTCGACCGGTCAGCGCCCATCGTAACGTCTGCGAACAGCATGAAATTGCCATTTTTCGTGGCCCTGTAAAATATTTGATTCGCATCATCCAGCAATGGATCTTACATCAATTCACTTATTAACGTCTGCAGTTTTGCAAAAGACTAAGAGATTTTCTCTTGATTTATGTTTCAAGACGAAATCAAGCGTATTACTAAACACTATCAATCGCTGTCGAACGATGGCCGGAAATGGCCTTGCTTCAAGAGCTGGTTTTGAAAGTTTGGGACCTCGTTAAACACTCTAGTCTACACAGCCGAAAAGTGTAGGCCTTTATCTGCGAAAATATGCATAAAATCCTTCAGTATTAAGTTATGGCCGTTTGTAACAACGCATGTACGAGCGGTTGTGACTTTGACGCCTAGAACAAAATCGACATATCTCGAGCAGATTTTATCATAAGTACGGCTTACCTGCATGACTTTTAATCACTGAATTAAACGGTAGTTCCAGTTAATAGCTGGTTATTGCTCTCGAAACGTGAGAATTAAACGGCTTTTATCGAGTTTCTTGTAAGCGAACCTGAAGCCCGAATCCACGGCCACATTTTGTGATAAATATTCCATCGAAACATCTTTTCAGAGCTGGGTTTCTTCGTGAATCAGTCAATTAACTATCCAAATCTTGTGTTAAGGAGAATACCGTGATTTTTTTTAAGGCTTAGATATTTTGAAGAAATTGTCGGCACAATTGAGATCGTTGTATCACGAGGGGTTTACAGAAACGAGGAAACCTGGAATCCGGAATCCGGAATTCAGACCCGAAATTGAAATGCTGGAATCCGGAATCTAGAACCTGGAGTGCGGAAATCAGAAAGAGCTTAATGTTTCTGCAAATGACTGAACTGATTTGCTAATTTGTATAATAAACCTGGTCAATAAACGTACGTACAACGTTGAAGTAACCTATCCGATCAAATGGTTTTAGTCAGTTAAAGATTGCTGGAAAATACACTCTGAAGACTGGAAATGCTATTTCAAGGATCATATATTTCAAAATCTCCCACGCAAACAAACCCCAGACCCTAACAGAAACTCGCGCCTTCGGTGCTTCTGACGTGTCCCCCCCCCCCCCTGATAAATTTAACCCTTCTACGGGCACTGCCTCAAGTTGGTCCGCGGAAAGAACATGTTGCAAACCCCCCGACCTGTTCAGGATTAACTCATACTCTTTTTTATAACTTCTACATATTTGGAAACTTTTGTGAACCCAGATCAAGACTCGCTACAAAATAATCCTCCCCTGGTCTCAAATAAACACTTGTTTTCCATTGCTTTCCCTCGAGATTATGGCCTGTTCTTAAACTGGCAAGCGGATTTACTCCTGAGGTTCGTAAGCGGACCTCTGAGAAATCGGCATCACACCGATACTCCATCTTTGAGTGATCTACATATCGAGTCATTTCTTCAAAACGTAAGCTTTGAAAACACGATTTTCTCTTTAATTCAAGATTTGGGTGGTTAATTGTCTGATTCACGAAAAAACCCAGCTCTGAAAAGACGTTTCGATGGAACTAACCCCCTTTATTCAAATATACAAAACAGGAACATTTCAAGGCCAATTTTCAATATCATCTTCAAAGAGATTTGTTGGAGCTGGTAAAGAGCTTGTTAATTTGCAGAAACATTAATTTGGTTTCAAATATCCTCCTCTATGTGAGCTCTTTCTGATTTACGCACTCCAGGTTCTGAGTTCCCAATTCCGGATTCCTGATCCGTATTCCAGATTGCCTCACTTCGGTAAAACCCTTGTGTTCCAACGATCTAAATGGTGTCAATTTCTTTAAAATATTCTGAGCCTTCAAATCCCGGTTTTCACCTTACTACATGACTTGGAAAGTTAATTGACTGATTCACGAAGAAACCCAGCTCTGAAAAGATGTTTCGATGGAATATTTATCACAAAATGTATCCGTGGAGTCGGGCTTCAGGTTCGCTTACAAGAAACTCGATAAAAACCGTTTAATTCTCACGTTTCGAAAGCAATAACCAGCTATTTACTGGAACTGCCGTTCAATTCAGTCTTAGGAAATGGCTTAAAGTGGAAATAAACCCGTTTTGCGATGCAGGAAAACCGTACTTATGATAAAATCTGCTCGAGATATGTCGATTTTGTTGTAGGCGTCAAAGTCGCAACTGCTAGTACATGTGTTGTTACAAACGGCCATAACTTTAGAAATACTGAAAACGTACAGGGGTTCTTACATATTTTCGGCGATAAGGGCCTACACTTTTCGGCTGTGTTGACTAAAGTGTTTAACGAGGTCCCAAACGTTCAAAACTAGCTCTTGAAGCAAGGCCATTTCCGGCCATCGTTCCACAGCGATTGATAGTGTTTAGTAATACGCTTGATTTCGTCTTGAAACATAAATGCAGACGTTAATAAGTGAATTGATGTAAGTGTCATTGCTGAATGATGCGAATCAAATATTTTACAGGGCCACGAAAAATGGCAATTTTATGCTGTTCGCAGACGTTGCGACGGACGCTGACCGGACGAAATATTTTATGGTTTCTAACTCCACCGAAAACCCGTTTCGATTCAAACCAAATCTGTTTTTATTCCAACCTTGGTAAAATCTTTCAGGTACCAGAGTTTCAGGCCAAATTATTTTTGATGCGAAATTGAGTGGGTGGTTTTTACAGAGACAGCCTCTTAATTGCGAGGATAAAGTGGATTTCCTTTTCTCCCTTTCTCTTTACAGGTACAGAAAGAATCAAGATGCACTTTATGAAGGCCTTTCTGAACGTTAAATACGACTAATAGTTACAAGAGACATTTTTTTCTTGGGAAAACGTTATCATCGTGTCAAGGTTTTTAGTGTTTTAACATTTGTTAGCCCAAACCCACTAAAACCAGGTTTAGGTGTCACTAATAGGAAAAATCTTTTATCTAATAGGATGCACCATCTAAAGAGTGAAAAGTCGAAACCTGAATAAAATTTTCGATTCTGGGAGCGTTTAGTTAACTGTCTAGAAAATCAACATTCTGAACCATCTTATACATAGTTTAACAATGAAACAGTATCACGAAAGGACTATTCAAACTATGTAGCTTTTATTGAGTACTTTCATTCACTTTAGGATTCAATTTACTGGCTAAACTTGTAAGGCATCACTCAGTTCCTTGAGTGCTAGTGATAGTCATAACCAGTTGATTGTTGTTTGCCAAAGTTCGAGCTCTTTATTCCATGCCCAGCTTCAGCCTTTTATCGTTGTTATTTTGGGTCATTTCAAGCCTTTGTCATGTTAACATTTTCAGCTGGTATTGGTTTAAACCTTATTTAACTGTGGCTGAAAGTTTAGAGCATATGTAAAAGTAAAGTGGAGTATTTTCCAACGCCTGTTGAAAACGTTGGATAAATGTTCCCTTTTTTTCTTGTTTTTCCTGTTTTTATAATGGTAGTAATAGAAGCTAGTAGTTTTGCATAATTGGTTATAAGATTGCTAGGAAAATCTAGTTTTATTAAACTGCATTCCGTACGGTAGTTATAATTATTATTACAGCTGGATCTTTCTCATTACGCTTTTGTAATCAGCTTTTCTTGCAGGATGATAAATGTATGGCAAATTCATAGTTCTTGCCTCATATTTTTGTTAGAGTTAAGTGAGTAGTCGCTTTAGACATACAGCTATCGGCTGTCACTGCTACGTCATCGGTGTTTTGGTGTTTTATCCATTTTAATTCACTTTTATCATCCAATTTTTGTATTACTTAGATCCAAATGTTCGAAGTAAAATGTTACAACCTATTGCAATTGCATTTAGTTGAAGAGCACTTGTTTTAAATATGTTGATGATGTGGTCGGCCACTTACTGTTATGAAGCGCATCTTTAAAGACAGGTTTACACAGGAGAATTTTGATGATGGGATTTCAGGCGCATACCCCGAAAAAAAAACCCTGACAAATCGCCTGTGAAAACTATCGGCGATCAGTACATGAGTGAATACGCAGTCTAGAAATATAGTGCAGCGTCTTGAGCGGATCGTACACCATGAAAGCATAGGGGCTGGCTCTGCCTTCAGAAAACAAAACAATAACAGTGACAACACCTACAACAAAACTAGTGCAAAATGGCAGAATGTCTTACACAAATTCCAACGTACTCTCAGCTAAAACGAAGCGAATTCACTGAAAACTATAAATAACGCAGTGTGTAGTTTGAGGATCTCCCACGCCACCCATTTAATCCCGCGAGAAAGAAATAATATTTTGATCGAGTAGATCATAGACTCCGGACAGATATAAAGAAGACTGGTGATAAACGAGGCAAAAAAACTTAGAATTAAACAGGACACGCTTCTGGTTTGACTGTGAAGATAATTTCCTCACGTCTTTAACCTGTACACTTCCACCATCCTTTTGACAGTGAAACTGCGAAAACCGTGAACACTTCCTAAAATGATTTCTGGAATGTTATCTAACAAGCCTTAGCCAAACGGACTCGCAAGTATCCGCAAGTTGAACTTGAGTACAGACTTGCGTTGCTTTGCCTAACGGACTCGCAAGTTTTCTCGCAAAGTACACGCAAGTCGCAGAAAAAACCATTTCAAGACTATACATGTATATCCAGTATTTCATTGGCTAATAGGTTCCTATAACAACGAATAGACGTCACTCAACTTGCGTTGACTTGGGTTGCGTGGCCAAACGGTGAAAAACGTGGGTCGACTTGCGTGCAAATTTGGTCTCGACCAAAGTGAGCGCAGGTCATGACAAGGCAACGCAAGTGCGCACAAGTCTTGGCCAAACTAAGTCGCAAGTAGACCCAAGTTTTCGGCTTAACATTCGTACACGCGCACAAAAACTTTAGCAGGTAAATCCACTTCCGCGCATAGAAACAAACTAATTAACAATTGGTTCATGCGTCAGCGTGCGTTCATCGAGATATGAAGCACGTGGGAAGTTTGGAGAGCACGAAAGACGCGTAAGAGTTGCTCTCGGCTACGCCTCGAGCAACTCTAGCTTCTTGAGTGCTCTCCAAACCTCCCGCGTGCTTCCTATCTCAATGAACTCGCAGCGGACGCATGAAACAATTGTTTTTATAATATTTGCAACGAGGTAGTTTACAGTTCTTTTATTAAGAGAAATCCCCTCTGCTACGTCATCAGCGTGCACAATAGGAATATGATGCACGCTCGCGCAATTGAATTTGACGACACGAATTTACCAGCTATGTTATAATAACTTTTTTTTTTCAAGCCAAAACAAAATGGCGATTTGTTAGAAGCTGGCAATTATGATTTTCCAAGCTGAAGTCTGTTACCTTAGCCTGATTTACATAAACACCCTGAGATAAATTGTAACACTTTTCAAATCTTAGGAAATGTTGTGTAAGATTAAACCCCACCCTAAAGGTATGTTCTTTTAAGGGGGGCTTAACCTAAACACCGTTTTTGGGTCGCTAGACATGGATTTGACGCTAATATCTCGTTCACGTTTCAAGCAATCCAAAATGCCTATGCTCATTCCACCAAGCTGTATTGTGGGATATTTTGTGAATTTTTAGGGCATATTTGGGAAGAGATAATTTTCTACAAGGATTTGCTAAATTTAGGGAAATAGGGATGACGATTTAATGAAGGTTTAAAATTGAAATTTGAAGTGGAAAATTAGTACATGGACACCAAAACAGTTCCCCAGCAACCTTCAGTACCCTTGTGGGGTGTCAACTGTCTGGTGGTGTTTCAAAAAAATTTTGTACATTTTAATCCCTTCTTTAATCTCCTTAAAATTTCACTCCAGTTCACATTAAGTCCCACCTTAATAGCCTCTGTAAACCAGAGAGGTAGCCGTTAAATGTAAGTATTAGAAAGCGGAGCAAAGGCAGAGCCCAAATGCCGAAATAAGAACTGCTGTGATAAAAACCCAACCAACCAAACAAACAAACAAACCAAGAACAACTGATTGAATGTAGATGAAAGGGGTACCGCTCAAAAAAGAAAGGTATGTAAAGCTGAGCATGCGGCGGGAGGGTAAAGCTGCCAACGGGCCTCCTTGTTATGGGATTAAGCCTTGAGGCTAAGAACCTAATCAGCCAATATTTAAATATTACGGGTTGAACCTCATGATGGAGCTTCCAGGTATGAAGATTCTTTCAGACGGGCGTAGGACAAGTCTCTCACATTAAATGATCTGTTCGGTGATGAGCACAGAATTATTTGTACCCTAGACAGCGCTTGTCTGGGAGAGAAAAAAAAGGATATCCTAATTAGCCTGAGAGCAATAAAAAATATTGTAATGAACAAGATTGAAATTCCTCTGAAAAAACGCGGCCATGACACTCACAAAGCTCGTTTATTGAAACTAACTTAGTAGCACTTTAACCGACAAATCTTGAATTACATTGAACTCGCCCAGACGGAGTCTTGTGACTGAGTAGAAAGACAACGAGAAACCCATTTAAAAGTTATCAAATAAATATTGAGAACGATCAAAGAAATTCAATTTTGTTTGGTTCAAAAAATGACAAAGACATAAACGTTATTGATCGAAGTAAATTACAGTCTTCAAAAAAGGAAAAAAATTAAAAAGAAAAGAACGAAACAAAAAAGCTCAGCCTGTAAGCTTCATTAATGCTGTCAAATTCTCTTCCATTATGAATTAACTGTCTCTCATCACCGTTACCTTATTTATTACACCCATTTTGAAATCACTGGTGATCCTTGCTATCTGATTGGCTCTCAACAGTGCAATTTATTCCCAAATTGCACCATTTTTTTTTCTACTCTAAATCGCATCCTTTCTGTAACTCATCAAAATGAAAGTGAAATAATACAAACCTATTAAATTTCATGGATAAACAAATATTACTATTGACAAAAATTGTGATTCCAAAATGGGTTTAATAAAGTGGTAATTGAGCTTCGTGTCATGCAATTTTGGTCTGAAATCATACTTGTGATATCAAATCAAACTCGCGCTGCGCGCTCGTTCGATTTTGAAATCACGCTTATGATTTCAGACCAAATTGCACTCAACTCAGTTCAATTACCATTATACAACACACCTTATGTTTGGCGTAATTGTTTTTACTTTTTGAAGGGACATTTTGTTGGTTTCAGAAAAATGGTTGGAAGAAGAGGTCAGCCTACACTATTACCCAATGTCTATCATAGCCTGCAATCTGGCTAGATCACGAAAAACAGGATATTTCCTTATCCTCCCTTTGTTACACCCTCGCCCGTGTTTGTGTTCCTGGAAATATTATTGTATCTTAAATCAGCGACTCGAAGAACCAATCTGATTTCGAAAACATGCTGTTGCTATTACGTTTCAAATTTAGAAGGCCCTTGCCAGGCCCTACTACTCATCATTTCCTGGAAAGGGGTTACTTCAGTAACAGCCAAGCAAAGGCTTCCACTCGCAGCCTAAGTTTGATATATTTTCTTATAATTGCTTCTGACGACTCTCTCTCATCGACAGCGTATACATATATATATTTAGACATGTTGCCCATGCTCTGTTGATAGTGATACGTTTGCCGAGCTTGTAATCACTTCCTTGGGTTTGTTTAGAAGCGTCGCACAGTCTAGGAGAAAGAAAAAAGAATGTAATTACCAAATAGACCGAATGCAAAATGGCTGCCTTTAAATTATTCTTTTGTGCCTATATAAAATAGCCTGACTAACGTCGTTCGGGATAACAAATTCTTCAGAATTTTTATCTCAAAAACGAGGTTAGTCAGGCTATTTTGAATACAAACAAAAGAATAATCTGAAGGCAGCCATTTTCGCATTCGGTCTATGTGGGGTTACCTTTAAGCCAAGCGTGAGGCTGATCGAAAAAAAAAAAAAAAGAACTTTAAGCGTGCGTAATTCTCATTTCTCGGTTTACGGTTTTGCCATAACAACAATAAAATTAAAACGGTAGCTTGAATATACTCGATAATTCATCCTAGTAGCTGCAGCAGACCAATGGATAGTTGGAAAATAATGGCAGTTGGTTTCACTAGACGAGAAGTGTACCAATTCTTGAATATTTCATTTTTATTTGTTTATGAGATAAGCTAAGCGGTCTTTGATTTTTGTGTAGTTATTTCGCCGAAACCCTGAGACTTTTGACAGTGAATTGAATTACAGTCAGCGAGATAGAAACAAGAGGTACAAGCTGAAGCGTTCACTTCTTTTGCTTCGGTTTCTTTTCTTCGTTTCCGAGCCTGGTGGGAGGGAGCTTCATTGCCACCCTCCCCAGTCCCCACCCCCTGGTAACTTCAAAAATGATTAAAACCAAAACAGATAAAAATAAAATAATAACAATAAAAACGTCACAAGAGTAAATAACACGGCAACAAAATATATTAAAGTTCAAACTAAATAGAGTTTAGACCGATCTGATTCAGCAAGAAGCTTTTACAGTATCGCGAGCAAAGAAAATGACAACAAACCTTTGCATAGCCGAGCAAACTTATCGGGAACAAACTTCACCACTGCTATGTAACCTTCCCTGAACTCCAACAGGAAAACGGCGAAGAAGACTGGGTTTAGGCTGGGCGGAAGAAACGATGCAGCTATGACATATTGGGAAAATTCAGTACTGATCAGATAACCAGACATGATGCAACCGATAGCAACCTGAAATGAACAGATGAAGGAAAGCTCACATGCCAAGTCTGCCATCTAATCAAAGAATTATTCATTTTAGCGGGTGATTCAACTTGCTTTTAGCAAATCTGTAGTTACGTTGTTGCCTGTTATGCTTTGCTAATTAAAAGCAAGAACCTCAGATTCGAACTGGAAACAGCTTCCTAAAACAGTAACATTTGAACCTTTATAAAAAAAATTAAAACAAATAAAGAAAGAAACATGTGAAATCAAAC
>JAEMWC010000414.1:285000-287500 GCA_016490735.1 Pachyseris speciosa | reverse complement strand
GCATTTCCCTGTTGTTGCCTTCAGACGTTCCCCTAATCTCCGTGATCTAATAGTCACAGCTAAACTTTCTTTTAGTTCTACTAATTCACACCCACAACTCCCTTCCGGTTCTTTCCGTTGCGGTAAAAATTGCGCCACTTGTTCCTACATTTCAGATGGACTCACAAGCTATACTTTCTCTTCTACAGGTGAAATGCGCCATATTGAAGCTAACCTGACCTGTGACACTAAAAACCTAATCTACATGATTCAATGCAACCGCTGTAATTTACAATACATAGGAGAGACTAAACGACGTTTAAAAGACCGATTTAATGAACACCGCCGTACCATAGATAACCCTAACACCAAATCTAAACCTACCACAGTCACGGAACATTTCCTCGCCTCTCCTAACCACACTGCTAACGATATGCAATTAATCCCCATTGAGAGACTATTTTCTAACAGAGACTCAATCCGTAAGGCCAGCTGGTGCGGATCTAGGGGTAGATCGGGTGGTTTAGTCGAACCCCCTAAACTGAACGTAAAAACGTATAAAAAACGCGTGGTTAAAAAAAAAAGTGAACCAACTCAGCTAATAAATATAATTTTTGAAAATGATATTTCTTTGTGTCGTTGTACGCGAAAACAGCAATAAAAACAAGACAAATTTGTGCATAGTTGAAAATGACCTCTAGTACGTCCGCTTGAGCTATAAAATTACTGCTTATTAACGCTTACACGTTCCCGCCAAAACTGACAGTTTATGCTAAATCTGCCAATCATTCCAATTCCGGCATTGCGTAAAGCCACGCCGTTCTTTGGAAATCAGAGTTGTGGATCGTTCTCTCAGTGAGTCAAAGATTGCGCCTGGAGTATTTTAAAGAGAAAATTTACTTAAACGTTCCTCAACGTCAACTCAGGACTTAATATGTCGAAGAGGACAAAGCAACCACAAATTCACCACAAATTCGGACCGTCATCAGCAAGGTAAGCATTAGTAGATTAGTCTATTACACGAGTACGCTTAATTCTAGCAAGCAGACAGTGCTGATTTCTCGAGAGTTGCTTCACGAATCGATTTAAAACTGAAATATCATAAGTTTACATTCTAAATTTTCTTCCCTAGATCGGAGACCAGCGAAGATAATGAGAGTTTTGACCAATCATCTAATTCTTCTGGAAGTTTGAATGAGAGCTCGAGTAGTGCAAAGAGGATTCGTTGCTCTAGCGATGCCGGGTAAGAACATTTTTCATAACAAAAAATATACTACAAGTTATCAATTTGGCACTTGTCAACACTTTTTTTATTTTGTGTCTACAGCGGACCGAAAAAGTGACCCAAACAGGTACAGGCAGTGAAGATTTGCCAGTGACCGTCGCTCGACAAAATGAGACAACTCTATCTTCTTCAAAGCAAGGTATTTCATTTTTTAAATTAGTGATATAAAATCAGAAAGCTTAAGCTTATATATTAAATAAAAATGGAAAACGTCATTGCCATCATCAAAGCTCGGACACAATTTTAGGTGCAAAGCAGTGCTACTTAACTTCACTCATGCTTTTTAAAGCAGAATTCTGTTCTCTACGTGACAATCCAGACTAACCATGAAAATTTGTAAACATGCGGGAAAAGTCGAGTCACGATCATTATCAGTTTGATGAGGCTTTGTTGGAGACCTCTAATTAAAGTTATTTCCGACATATGTTTCTTTGCCGGCGGAATGAATAAAATGAACAACGTAAACAAGGTCCATTATTATGTCTGATTTGGGCATTTTACAATATTTTCTCAGGTGCTACCATGATGAGTCTTCCTCGCGAAGTCCTTTTGGAAATACAAAGTGGCTCTCATTGGAAGAACGCATGACACACCTTGCACCAGTCTGCAGATATCTTTATGATGTCATGCATGATTCTAGTCTTTGGAGAACTGTTTACTCAAACGCTGAATTTACTCTTCATTCGTTTAATTCGTTATTTAGACACGATAGGGATTTACGGCATCTAGGCTTTAGACATTCGCAAAGATCTGTAACTTTTATTACTGACGCTTTTTTTTATCGAACAAAATTAATGAATTGTTGCAACTTAATATCTTTGGATCTTGGATACAATACGATTTTTTCTTTACACTTTGTGAGACATATGCCTAGTTTAAGGGAACTTGATATAACAAGTTGCCAAAATATTACATTAGAAAGCCTAGCTAGTAACTTCACTTGACAAAAAAAAAAAATACACTAGAAATATTAAGAATGCCTAATTGTTTTCAAGTAGGCGGAATTTCCGTAGTGTCTGTAGTAAAATCCTTACCTGACATTAAAATTGTCGATGCTGGTGGATGTGAAACAATATCCCTAAATCAAGCTCGATATATTTTGCAGAATTGCCAACTCTCCGAATTTTCTTTTTCCCCTAACTGGGATGCCCCAAATATGTGGGAACGACTTTTCACTGATTTTAAACATGTCAAGTTGGGTGATTTAACTCTTTAAACTAGAAGTCCACAGAAATA
>JAEMWC010000414.1:245000-282500 GCA_016490735.1 Pachyseris speciosa | reverse complement strand
AGAATGGCCACGCGCAATACTTACAACGTACCGTAAATCCACTTCAAGGACGTGTGAGGGAGTAGGGCGGGTGAATCAATTAAGGGTTCAGTACCAGCAGCATAGAAAGAGGACCGATTTTGCATTAAGGAGCTAGAGGACAAAGTGTCCTATTCATGATTAATTAATAGTGTGTCGTTTATTGCAATCTTGCTGTGATGATTGGAGGGGGTGGGGGGGGGGGGGGAAGGTTAAAAGGAAGGGGCTTAATACGGAGGGGCCTTATTGGAGATGTGGGGTTAATTTAGGATTCATGGTAAATTTATTTTTTTACTTAATGAAAAACCGCTTGTAGTGTGAGGGTGTATTAGCAATGCAAGGAAAAACCTGATGTCGTTGATCCGGAGGGGAGGGGGGGGGGGGGGTGCTTCCTATGATGGCCTATACGGGGAGGCTCCGCCCAAATGAGGTACCTTTTTCACACCTCAGGTATATGAAAGGGTAGGAATTTCACGAGTCGAAGTATATCAAAGGGTAAAGAAATCTGTCATTTAGGTATTTAGAAGGGGCTTTCATTAAAGTATTTCGAACACATATACCTTATGACTGTATTGTTTTAATTTATTGAACGCTACATGAAAATGGCAGGAAGACTTCCTGTTTTAGGTATACGAAAGGGGTAACATTTGTCAATGGAAGGTATACGAAAGGGGTACCTTTTCTGTCAAAAGTGGTATATGAAAGGGGAAGGGGTCGGACCTCGGGGCGGAGCCTACCCGTATTATTTTTTTTAGTATCCGGGGTTGTTGATGAATATGCGATAGCTGAGAACCGTACACCGTTGCAAATACGCCGCTTGTTGCACTATTTAACTGGTTTTTCGGTTGCAACTGTTCTAGGGTGACTGTGTATCTTCGTAATGTGATCTTCGCTAGTGGAAAACAGATGAAATCATAACCACATCAAATGTCCAGAGTCTTATTCCAGATGAGCCGTTCTCCATAGCTCCTAAATTTAAAAATGCGACAGTAATACAGATAAAGAATCATAGGAAACGACAAGCTGAAACAAAGAATTCAAAATACAACAAAACTGTTTTAAAATCAGAATTTACAAACGAAAGTGGGAGAATCATCCGCGGTTGACCAAGCCCCACTAAAACCAGTGTATACCGTACAACGTGCATCAGCTTGGGAGTACTGTGCGATGACAAGCACAGAATCACGTCTACGGAGATACGAATCCGTGAATAATACAATAACAAAAACAACAACTTTATTATAGCATGTGTTACGAGTAATTACATCCACGAAGCAAACTGAAGGTGGACATTGCTGAGAAATAAAATATGTAAAATCGACCATAAAACTGTTCCATTGCTACCAACGCGAAAAAGAAAATGAGATATTCTACGGTTACTTTTCATAACTAATCGACTGTGTCTTTCTATATAGCTAAGAGTCGAGGCTACAAATCTCTTACTAATAAATCTGATGCAAACAGATGTTCGCGGCTACTGATAAACCTTAACATGATTAAATCACTAGTTCAATCACCCTTCGAAAGTAACTGTAAAACTTTAAAATTTTAAAACGAGAAAAAGAAACTAATTTTAATTGCAAACAACATGTTGAGGCAATGAAGCTACATAAAAGAAAAACTGTTGCATGCTTTTGTTTGGAATATAACCATCAATGATTTCCTTGAGGCTCTTTCTGTACTAGTACAGAGCTTACAAAAGTAAAGTAAATTCAGAACTTGCGTGTGGCTACATAACTACAATATCTTAAAGAAACAGAAATACGGAGAATAATAAATCAGTCGAATTGAATTGCCTGCCAGGCCTTCAACCGGCAACCAATGACCAATGACGTTCATTTGGCGATAGATTACTGAAAGCCGAAGTAACTCCTTCGTATGATAAACATTTATATAAACGGGCGAAGTCATCAAACTCTACGGTTTTACACTTCAGGTTTGGTCTTTCTGCATAGTTCCTGCAAAGACGGCAAAGATAAAAGAAGCTAAGCCTGGGTTATATCAAATAAGATCAAGTTATTAAAAAGAAGAAGTCTATCGCCTTAAGCAGTGAAGTATAAACTTTCAAAAAAAAAACGTGAAAACTTTACGTTTGGTAGAAGATCTGAGTTGGATGTGTCAGCATAAAAGACAAGTTACCGCGCGAGCATTACTCAATTTTGCATTTATGGATAAACACTGTTTGTTCTTTCATTCTTCTTTCGTGCTATTTTCCTATACTTGTCTTTTTTTTTATTTCAGTACTTTGTCATTTGTAACAAGTCCGGTCAAGCCGCACCACTTCGCCTTGCATTTAGCAATCTTTTGTAATTGATATGACACATAAACCTACATACCTTAAGTCAGTCTACCTTTCACTCGTCTCACAATCTTCGTTGCAATACCCAAAGCCTCTTTTGCGTTCTCCGCCTTGTACACGTCATTAGGGATACGTGGATAGGACATCCTGTCAGGATAACGCATACGTGTCGAATGACCCACAAGGCTCTCCAGCCGTCTGGCCAGCTGGGTTAATTCCGGGTCATCCAAACTGTAGCAGTTTTGAACCAGGTTGTGGACATTTGTCTTGTTCGCGTCTGAGTCATACTGCGCAGCCTTCAAGGCTTTCTCTGCTGCCTGGAAGGATAACAACAAGGCCGAGTTAGAACAACGGATATCGGCCGAAAATTATCTCAGTGATTGACGGCCCCAGTACTATGGCATAGGCAGTTTAGACTGATATATTCAATCAAACAAAGAAATATACCAAAACAGAGCGCACCAAAGCACGAGAGATACAACTTATACGCCTAGCTTATAACAAAACAGTAACCACTAACACTACACAACACTACAACACAACAAAACACAACACAGCACAACGCAACCCAATAACGCAACACAATTAACACAACACCACAACAAGACAACGCAACAACACTACACAACAGAACACAACCACAAAAGGGCCGGCACTATTCATCTTCGAAACGTTAATAAAATTTATTAACGTTTCGAAGATGACCATGAACGCACTGCTATGGCTGCTTGAAAGCGTGACCACGTGACGAAGAAACTAGCTCTACTTAGATAAGAAACTTGAATATTTTGACAGCTTCACAGAGCGCCACGCCAAGGGTTTTATGCAAGTGAAGTTGGAACAACATTACGCATAATGATTGCTAACTAATTGTCAATCATTTCAAACATGTTTGTGAAACAACGCTGTCCCCAGTCGGCAGTTAAAAATACGACGGGTGACCTTATGCTCATTCAACCGACTAAGTACAAAAAAAAAGTAATAAAAACATTATTTTACCTGGTGGCATTTAAAGCAGGCCCACTCATAAGAAGGTCTGTTGAACACAAGTTCATTTCCGCCAGCCTCGAGATCGGCTTCAGATTGCCTCAACCAGCGTCTGGCCTCCCCTGGTTGACGATTCTTCGCGCAGAAACTTGGAGGAACATTCATCCATGATTTGTGTCTCGGTGACGATCCCCAGGAACCGTACTTCCGGGCGAAACTTTCCCTGTACACCTGTCTCTGGGAGGCGTGTTCCCTTGCACGCGCGTCCAATGCATCGAGTAGGTCGTCGTAAGAACCACCTAGTCGAGAAATTTCATTCCTTATGTGTTGAAAAACTGCTCTGTAGAATTCTTGGTCGCCAAAATTCTTCTCTGGATGCCAACGCAGACACAAGCGCTTGATAATTTGCCGTCGTTCGTCCTCTGATAATTCCCAAGCTTCTTCCAGCATTTTGGAGATCTCCTCAAATATTTCTTCCTTACTTCTACTGGATCCCGTTTGCTCGTCAAAAATCTCTTTAGGGCGGTGAAATTTATGAAGTTTGATAGCGCTGACTTCCACTGGGTCTTTGTCGTGTCCAATGTTGATTTTGTACTTCTTCTTCAAGCCGGCCCCATCAGTCTCATTACTTATTGCCTTGATTGTTATTGCGTAGATGTACGTTGCCACGCCATTTCTCAGGTCTAGACTTGGATCATCTATCTCATAACCTACGTATTCTTCAGGTTCAAATTCTTCAAACGCATCATTCAGGAGATGATGGTCTTCTATTGGAATCAAGGTTCCAGGCTCTGGGTAGATGTCCACCTCTGAAGCATTGTAGCTGTCATCCTTTCGAATGCCCATTTTATCCAAAAGTGACCAAATCTTCGCCGGAGAACAACGCAACATCTCGGAGATGACAAATGCCTTCTTTCCGAGACAATCACCATACATTTCTACAATCACATTTGTTACCAGAGATGTGGTCGAGACTGTGTCATCCATTCCAGTCACTGTACTAATGTATACCTTCCATATTTCCTCTCCCAACAGCTTTAGCTTCTCTTGGAAGTATGGTACCTCGTCTTCACTTCCTGGAATCAGAACGCCATTATGAAAAAGTGAGGTTTCTAGGCGTTCAACAGCGCAGAGCTCGATGTTTCGGAGACTTTGCTCGATATTTAGAATCACGCTTTCGTCGAAGTCCTTCCTATGGGAGTTGACATCTCTTATGATTCTCACAATTCCACGACCAAACTGTACAGAGGAGAGCTGTTGTCTCAATGCGTTTACGGCTCCACTTGTCACTATCACCATATTTTCTGGATTGCTCAGTTTTTCTTTGACCACAGAGGATAGCATTTTCGGCTGTAAGGCTTCGGGGAGTTTCATCATGAGATCTGTATAGTTTGTCATGGACGATTTGCAGCTTACATCCATACGGCTGAGTTCAAGCACCAACGGATTATCCAATCCCTGAATCCGATTCCCGTAGGTAGGAGCATCATCGAATATTAGCTTCGTCGACTTCTGTAATGTAACAGGGATGGCACCTAGAGATTCATTTGCGGAGCAACATTCCGGAGGCAGTGCTGGCAGATACAAGGCAGAGATGGCAGCCACATCCTCGTTATCTCCCTGCAACTCATCAAAGAATCCTTTCACCGCTCTGGAACAAGCTCGAATCTCATTAGGATTCAATTTGGCATTCTGGCAGTCCCCCTGCAGCATTTCTAGGACCATAGCATAATGAGATGTTTTGACGTACTTGGAACACCCTAGATACTCAAACAATGACCGGAACTTTCCAAATTCCGGAGGTACTCTGTAGAGAAATGGTTTAATCTCAAGATGCTCATACAGTTCGAGGACGGCTTGCCTCGGTAGAATAAATTTACTCCCTTCTTCAACCAAAATACAACACGAATTTTGGAGGAGGATGTTCGCGCTGCAGTCCATGATTGCGTTCTTTTGCAGAAATGTGTAAATATTCTCCATAACCGTCATAACCGTACACTGATGGGCTGAAGTCTTCTTTGCTGTGTTGTTGTTTTCAAGATAAGAACATACTGTCTGACAGTGTTTCACAACGAGATCGATGGATGGCTTCTTCACAATTTGCAGATGTGCGAGAAAATCGTTTAGATACTGGTCAAGTTTGCGATTAGGGCAGCCAAGCTCGTAACGACGAGGTCTTGGATCCGCCCAACTTGGAAGTAAATGTGCCTTTGTCCAAACAATTTCTTCATAATCACTCACAACGGCTCCCTTAAAAGAGACAAATGGAATCTGATCTCCCTTCTTCTTAGCATATGGTGGACAAAGGGCTTGCAGTCGCTCTTCGACAGGATCTGCAGCCACAAATGGAATATTACAGACGAGGTATAAGGTACCTTCATCAACTGCATCACGTCGAGAGATGAGGTGACTGACCAAAACTTTAGACTTTTCGGTCGTTTTTTCAGTTCGTCTTGTTTCAGCTTCACTGGCCACTTCCCTCGCAAACTGCACAAGATGGGTTGGAGAAACATTCTCTACTAGACCTACTTTCTTCAAAAACGGCAGCCATTCGTCAGCATCAAAGGGAGTGGGGGGAAACTTGTCTTCTGATAACATTGCACAAAAAACTTCGTTGTGGGGGTCGTAGAAATTGGACGCTGTCTTCCACGTGCCGTCCTTTGCTAGAATAAACTCAACCTTTTTCAAACCGTCGAGCAGCCTCGTTTTCTCAATCTCTTCGTTTTTGTTCTCAAGTATGCTTGGGAGACAAAGGACGTTACGAAGGTACCTAAGATGGGACAATTTTTCCTCAATAGTTAGAAAAGGGAAACATTTCAGGACAAAATCCATGTACACTTCAACAGGCGATACAGGCTTCACTTCCAGGAATTTATAAAGTTCTGACAAGCTTGGACGGGATTCCAGAAATAAACAACCAAGTCTGGATTCAACAACAAGCATTCCTTCCTTAGGAATGTCAGGTAGCAGGAAGACGTCGTTACCCTCAAGCTTGGCTAGACCACCACTCGTCGTTGGATAAAACGGGAGCTTTCGTAACGTTCCTTTGTCACCTTCTGGTAGGTTTTCTGCATTGCGGCTTATGTAGTTGAGGATATTAACAGCATCTGAGGGTCTCAATTTCTTTTCGAAAGAATAGGGATTTGTGTCCATCTTGTGTTTCAGAACCACTAGAAGAGAATGAGGTGTCTTCAGTGTGGCCACCAGATTCCGCGCCAAGTAGTATGAATCCACTCTGAACATTGAGGGCACTGCACCGTTGCTCATGTCTGTTAATATGACCGAGTTAAGCTCTGGTAAGCCCAAATTTCTAAGGATGTCAACTAGCCTTTGGCTAGATTCACCACAATCGATGAAATCAATGACAGATTCTGCGTTATTCAGGGGTACCAAGAAATGATCAACGACAGTCTGCTGGTCGTGTGTCTGGGGTGTTTGCACCCGGCTTGTCTCAGTTGCTGGAAGAATGCACCATGTAGATAGTGGTGAGAGCAGGTTACGAATGAATGCAGCTCTACTATCTTCGCAATCTTCTGAATCTTTTTCTTTCGTTGCATCGTCAACATAATCACGCAAAAAGTCCCAGACGCGATAAACCCAGCGACGATTCGGTGGTAAGGAGGGTGGGTCATCGGGAAGCCACATAGTGAAATCGCCTTCGGTGCGAAAATTGGGAGGCAGTGTAAGGTACAATTGAGAGGCGAAAATCTCAACATCCAAGGGTCGGAAAACAGTCGACGTTTTGCAATCAGCACTGTTAAAAACTTGGCAGCGAAGTTCTTTGTGTACAAAAATAAATGGGGAAGACGGTAAAATATCCTGATATTGACTCAAGCACTTTGGGTCGCTTTCATTAAATACGTTCAGGTGGTTGTCTTGAGTGAGAAGCAACGGCAAGCCAGAGAGATGCTCCATAAAATGCTCGTCACCTTTGCAGTACTTCAGGACACGAATCACCCCTTCTTGATTCTTGAATGGCGTCTTACTGACGTGACAAGGAATGGGCCCAATATCGCACGGAATATCTGTCTTATTGAACGACTTGTAAAAGTCCATAACACCAGAAGGCGAAACACAGCATACTTCTACTCCTGCTTCTCTAAATGAATGGAACACGCCCAATGAAAACGATACTAAGTTGAAACCAGTTTCCAGCAAGGTTTCTTCAAATTTCGTCTTTTCTTCATTCCTGTATTCCTCTCTCCTCTTCCAGCTCTCTTCTTTCTCGCCTTGTCTTAGCGGCGCAGCAGCAAAAAATCCTTCCATTTCAAGACTGTTGAAAAATGTTTGGTCCTTGCCTGTACCAGTCGGTGGAAACCATAGTAATTGAGCTTTCTCAGTTCTAGTGGATCCCTTACTTCTGCTCTTTGCTGTCACTCTTTTCACCACAGGGATCAGGCGCATTTTCTTTATGGCCATTTCTTTGTAAACAGAATTGACGAGTGTCTTCCAGTGTGGATCTTTGATAGGATGGATTGGAAACAGCCTCTCGTAAGTACTTAATCGTGTTAAGATGGTACTTCTGTTGTAAGTAGGATTAAACGATGCAGGGTCTTGTGTGACAGGCACATGTTGGAATACACGCACTTTATCCAAAAGGGTCAGGTAGCAGGTCGCAATGACATCACGCAACAAAGCGTTATTCCAGTCACTCCGGTAACCACTTACTTCATCTCTCCACAGATATCTTCTGGTCTCATGATCCAATGCAAAATGACCATTGATGTGGACTGGGAGTCCAGTTTCAAATGGAAGTGGGAGAAAACAGTAAGCTTTCTTTTTCCCTTCAACCTGTGAATCAAACCCGGTTCTTTCCAAAAGGCAAGCAACACCACCTCGAGGCAGCATTCCAAGTTGATTTTCCTTAAAGGCACAGATAATACTTTTCTCAATGGATTTCTCAAAGCCAATTTGTTGGACAATCAACCACTTCTCTTCCTTGCCAAGGCTGTCTTGTAGCTTTAACGTGTAGGTGCATCTCTTGCAAGTTATGCTTGATGGAAGAAAGTCCATTTCCTTCGCTTGCTTTCCCACCTCTTTCATATAGTGAGAGAATTCTTGTCTTTCCCTCTCATCTTCTTGGGACATAACCACTTTAACGAAATAACTATCGACCAGGTTTCCTCTTTTGTCCACCGCGGAAATGCTTATCTTCTTCACATTGTTCACGAATAGAAGAACTTCAAAAAGCTCCTCCCTCAAGTCTTCCATCATTGAATCCAGCTGCTCCACTGTGACCACATTTTGTGATATTCGGGACTCTTTAGCCATTTCCTTGGTTCTCAATGGAAACCTAAATAACGTGGCATTCGATATTGGAAAATGGTCCTCAAGGTAACAAGGAAACACGTCTGGAAATTTTGTCTTCAACGCTTCAATGCCTTTGAACATTCTTCCGGGATTTTCATGGGTTGAGTGGGGAACGTACTTGCAGTGTGGATCGAACACGCATAGAACATCTCCAATTTCATCTCCCCTAGAAATAAACGATGGCACATCAGTTAGGTGATAGACAGCATTAAAGCCGACGCCGTACTGGCCAGTCTTGTTCGGATCTTCGCCCTTGCTACCTTCCCGAGGTTACATATTCCTTTGATATCGGCATTGGTAAATGGCCTGTTGTTGTAGACACAGAGGGCAGGACCCTGCAGTGGCTTCCAACAGTCGTCAAACACTTTTTTCTTGGAGTGGTGTCTGGGATCTTTAACAAAGCAAATTTCAGTTGCTTGTGCGTCATCAGCATTTTGCAGAAGCTCTTTAAGAATTTCCTTCTCCCCTGGGTATCCTGTTAGAATACGTTTCAATCGGTTTGTGAGTTTCTCCTTTTGTCCGAATGGAAACCCGACATCATGGTGTTGAAGAGCTTCTTGTCTACGGGTTTTAACTCCCAGCTGCTTACAGATTGACCACGGAATTTTCTCATGGACAAAGTGTTCATCTGGATCGTCGGGCATCCATGGGCAATCCTTAGAGCAGAGATCAGCTACATCACGCATGATTCCTCGAGAATCTGGCAGGCAAACAGATTCACACTCCTCTTGTCGTGACGGATCGCCACCTGATCGTTCCAAGATCTCTCCAAGCTGATTCGCCATGTTAATAGCCACTTGTAAGGCTTTTACACCAAGCTGAGTACCACCGAACTCTCTTCCCATTTCTTGCAGACTTGAAATGTAATCTTTGGCTTCAAACTCCTTCCGAACACCGCCAAGTTTAAAGATTTCGTAGTAGACGGCAGCTAAATCTTCTGGAAGTTTATAGAGGTACGGGGAACAGTCAACCTTGACTTCAAAAGCTACTTGATTCGCAAAGAGGAAACTTTTGCCGACAAGAATAAATCTCTTGTTAAGCAGGAACAGTTGAAGTGAGGATGCGCAGTGGGCCATAGTTTCCTGTAGAAAGGAGTAAGCGTCCTTGCAGACGCGGCGTAATTCTTTATAACCATTATTACTGAGTGCATCAATGTCGGTAGAGATGGCGTATTCGAGTTGTCTCAACACGTGCTCTACAGTAACTTCTTTGTCTTCTAGCCTCAATAATTCTTTCACCTTCTTTGGGATCTCTCTGTCAGCAAGCGGCTCGGTGCAACACACAAGGTATTTATTCTCCTTTAAGAAAATCTCCTTGGGGGTAACAAGTGGTTTGTTATTCAGAAAGAATGCGTCACCTTTCCATGAAAGTGGGAACGACTCAGGCTTTTGAAGGACTGGCAAAAATCGTGCGTTCAGCAGGCGATCCAAAACCGGCTGTAATGGGCCTTCACTTTGGTGTTTCATTTTCTTTTCCATGAATTTGAGCAACGCCTTCACACGCTTGGCGGCTGCCTTGCTGTCAGCTAGAAATAGCCTCTGTACACTCTCTGCTCTCTCCACAATTTCTTCCCAAGGAAGATCGTCTGCAAGCATTCCAAGATGCTCAAGCTTTTCAAGTCGCACAGACTTTTCAAAAGTATCTTCTCCACAAGGAAATCTGCCATCATCAAGGCAAAACAAGGAGGCGGCATCTTTTTTGGGATTTACTAACTGGCTTGGGCGCTTGAGTATCTTTCCGCTCAGTGATGTCGGAATGCAAGCATGCCTCTTTATCATTTCGTCAAAATCGTTGTTGTTGCTATCCAAAGCATGAAGCACCAGAACATCTCTCAAATCCGTACAAACATCGGAAATGTTCGGAAAAAATAGCTCGCAAAAGAACCTGCTCTTGTCGTACGTTTTGCTATCGATTAATTTCTTCATCCCACAACGGTGGAACGACTGGAACACCCCAGCTGGCAAGTCAATGACCACGTCGTCTATTTTGGCGAAATGTTGAAACACTGTGAAAGAAGCCTCTCCTATTTCAGGATCCGTGCGGAGAGTTGGATGAAGAAAGACCACTCGTGTAATGCTAACCCATTCATTGCCATCACTAAATAGATCAAGACCTTCACTTGCAAGTTTCTTGTAAAGCGATGACAAAACGGGTAAGCATCCTTGATCAACTTCGGAAACCCTCGGCCACAATAGGTGGAAGGCATATGAGTCGTCATCTGGCGCAAATGACTTCACATCTTCAAGAAGACTGACGTAAGCACATGAAATAGAATCTTCCATCAACGTACTGTTCCATTTGACTTCAACGCATTCCTTGTCATCTTCTAGCTTCTCGTGCAAACGCCGTCTGTTAGAGGTCACTGCAAATGCTCCATTAATGTGAACGGGAAGACCGCTGTGAATCGGTAGTGGCAAATAGCAGAAAATAGTTCCGCGGCGATCTGATCCACCACTCTTCTGTACAACAGGCATGGGCAAAAAAGTGTTTGACTTTGCTGGCACCAACTGAACAGCCACTCCCGCTGATGGAAGAAGAGAGGGTTCACTCTTTGCAAACTCCATCGCCTGTCCATTTCCCATTGATGACACAACAAGCCAGGTTTCACGCTCTTGCCGCCGATGTTCATCGGCATTAAAGAATTGAAGACCGGAATTGGTCAAAATGCATTCGATGTTAACTGCAATCGAGGACTTGGGGAATTCTCTTGGGTCAACTTGATGGCTCTTTGCGAACTTTTTGACACGGGAACACACTTGAAGATAGTTACTTTGTTCTAGTAACCTTCGCTGTTCAGCATTCAGTTTATTTGTAGTGGCCGGTGGTAGAACGGGACGGGGAGAAAGCTTTCTTAAAATTTTGCCTTGTGAAATCGACTTGTTCACCTGGAATAATAATTGTGGCTGTGGAGTTTTGCCCGCTGATCTTGGTAGGTTGTATATTTCAACACGTATTACGTTCTGCGTGAACAGAAGCAGCAATTTCGCCTTGTCAAGGAACATTTTCAGCAATTCTCGCATCTCTTGATCACTGTAACAGAGCTTCTTAATCTCACTTCTGTCGGCCTGATCTTTCGTTCTCAATGGAAATCGAAATAATGTTCCTTCAAAGGAGTTGTCTTCTTTCTCCAAACTAAGATTGCAACCGAAGATGCCATTGAACGGCTTGAACTGATTGCGAAAATTTCGCAGTCTCTTTGTGTTCTTGTTGATGTCAATTTTCATTCCAGGTTTGCTTTTGTCCCGGATGGCTTTCCTAAGGTAACAGGTGCTGGGATCAAAAATCACAAAGTAGTTTCTACTAAGGAACATTGGAACATCGGTCAAATTGTACACGGCATTGAAGCCCAGTCCAAACTTTCCAATTTTCTCAGTTTCTCGCTCTTTTGTGCCTCCATTCAGTTTTGTGATGTTTACAAAGTCTTCATCTCGAAACACTGCGTCGTTGTAAACCCACAAAGCCGGACCTTGACATCCCTTCATTCCTTCATCAATCAGACGGGTCATGGCATCTTCGTTCGTTCTTTCATCGTATAGAAATTTCACCTCTGTGGCGCCTGCATCATCTGCGTTTTGAATGAGCTCTTTTGCCACAGCAAACCCATCCGTGTAGTCCTCCAACAGTCTATTAAGTCTATCCGTAAGCTTCTCCTGTTGCCCAAACTCTTCCCCTACGGTAAGTTCATCAGGATCCAGCATGCTGTTGGTTAGGGTGCGAACATTCAACCTTTCAGCCGTGCTGCTTGCCACATACCGATGGACAAAGAAATGGTCCATGTCTTCATCATCGTTTTCCGGTTCTACCCATTCGCCTTCACAATACATACAGTCTTCAACAGATGCCAGCTTAAGGACAGTGTCGCCTTTCACGTAAGTTGGAATGAGGACTTTTTCGTGAAGTTCAGGAGGCAGTTGGACACCATCAGTTGGCATTACTTCATTGAGGATAGCAATGGATAACTGCAGGTCCCTTTTCACCTCTGAAGATTCGAATTGACGCTTTCCATTGTCATACTTCTCCTTTATCAAGCCAAGAACGCGGAGCAAGACAGCTGCGTCACATTCTGTCTGAATGCCAAACTTCAAGAAAAGTTCCTTGTACTTGGTCATCTCTGGGGGCAGGCACGAAATGTACGGTGAGAGATCAAGAGAAGGCTTTACAGCAAGCATAACAGATGGAGATGAAAAGCCGCCTCCATTCCAAATCCACCTTGAATTCGCAACTTGTTTGAGGGCCTCTGCGACATCTGTGGGATCCGCCTCAAGGAGGTAAGCATATGTGTTTTGGGCCAACAACATATAACGTGATATTTCATCTTGAGTGTAACATCTAATAACGACCTTCAAATTACTAACAACGTCAGACGGATGGGGACTTTTGTCCCAGCCAAAATATTTGGCCAATTTACTTGACGATTCTGCCTCGACAATCGGCTTTACTGTTCCAACGAGATCTACGTTCTGTGCACTCTTGACGTCTGTGGGCCTAACGAACTTGTCCTTTCCATTACCTTCTCCCCAGAAAGGAAGGGTTCCTGGAAAATGTGCCGGTTTCTGTCTCATTATACACACCCAAGTAATCTCTTCAAGTAATTCACCCAGTGCTGTTCCATTTACGGGCTCTTGAAGCTTTGTCGGGTTCCTTTCTAAATACTTCATGATTGCTTGTGACTTTTTCTCTGCTTGTTTGCTGGGGACATCAGGGATTTTTCTGGCACTTTGGTAGAGATCTTGGGTGGTTATTTCGTCCTCACTTTTCATACCAAGCTTCTTCAGAACTACAAGGGCAGAAGGGTCATTATATTGCACCCCGGTCGGAAAAACGTCTTCTTCAGCGAAAATTCCCCGAAGCAGTTCATTCCTGGGATCAAAGAGATCGAGAGCTCTCACGCGGTCTTCATCGGTTGGCACAAATCGCAATGCTTTCATTTCCTCTTCAAATCTGGCATGGGCACCAACGTGGAAGTCGTACCTCCTTATCACAAACGCCATAAGTCTGTTGATATCTTCATCTGAATAGGTTCGGCGCTGAACATATGGAAATATCCCCTCGAGCAGAAAATCAGTTGTTGTTAGGACTCTGATGTCCAATAAATGAACCATCCTTTTGGAGTCTTCGTCTTTAGTGTCGATGAAATTTCTTTGGGGACTAACTGGAAGCTCGTCTGCGTCAGCTGGTGCTGCTAAGAAGCCCTGTTTCTTTGACACGAATTCTTGTGAGATAGCAACGGTTTCGAAAATGGGAAGGCAAAGAAGGATACTTTTTTCTTCAGAGCTCAGAGATGGATTCTTGGCAATAAACTTTCTCAGGGCACGTTTTCCATCATCTGTGACTTTCTCCAACAAAATAGCTGACTGCATCCCGTCACCCATTTCTGAAGAGGAAACTTCCATTGCTTGCAAAACACCACTGACATCTGGCGGCTGGATAAATGTTCTCAGAATAGCGGGATGGCTAGTCAAAAACCTAGGACAGTCTTCCATGACTATAACACCCAGGCGGCTTAAAACCTCGCACACAGTTTTCTCTAAGGCGCCCTTATCCAGTCGTCTAACGACAATTTTGGAAGGATTCTTCAACTTTGCTAGGGTGACAGGGCGTTTCTCGAGGTCGAGCGGAATCAAGGGGAGATTTTGTAGCTGATACAGTTCTTCTTCCGTCGCGAAATTGTCTCTGAGGTACTTCCATAGGAGAGGGAGCCAGTTCTTTGGTGGCTGGTTACGAGTTTGATCGTCAGGGTTCCATTGAACCTTGTCACCATTTATCCAGTCTGGAGGTAATGATTCTCGTAACAAAGTGGGTAAATGATCTTTGCAAAGGCGTTTTAGCTGAGTGCATCCTGCAGAGAGATTAAATACTCAAGGATGATTTTCATTTCTAAAACGACAAATCGCTTTGTTACCAAGTAATTCTTGTTATTAATTTCCATAATAAAAACATTAGATAGGTAATGTGTTTGTCCATTTCTGAGCTGCAGGTGGCCCATGATATAAAGCCCACGAAGGCACTTTAATAAATCATAAACATCACCGATTGAGATAATGATCTATCTGCCCGGCTCAGAAAAGGGGTCTGCACGCAATTTAATTTTAAAGAATTTAAAAAACAGAACTCTTTCTACAGCATGAGTTTAAGTATTCAGCATGACAACCTTCCTTAAGTATTTAGCATGACAACCTTCCTTGGTTTGCTAAACCAAATTAAAAAAAAAAGAGAGATCCTGACTTGTCGCTCTTGTTTTCACGAACAATTATTCAACAAAATGTCGGTGTCACTTCGAGTAAGATGCATTTCGCGCCGGAGTCACACAAAAATCACTGAACACAAAAAACACTGCGTAGAGGTAAAAATATCACTAGGAAGACAAATCCTAAAGCATACTGTGTTAACCGAAACTTGTGGTGAAAAATTGCAAATGTTATAGCAACAGGAGACACGTTACGAGGTAAGAGCCAAAAGTTTCGGCTCTGTGATTTCGCAAATCATATGGAAGGGATTTACCCGGAACAATAAGTAATTTTCACAGCCTTCAGTGAGAATTTGAGTAGTGAAAAACGTGAGTTACTTCTTTTGTTAACCGCCATCATGAGGAAAAAATTGAAAACACCCATCTAAAGGGTCTTATAACACGGAAAGTAATTCGCCAATCGCGTAATCACACGCATAGTTTAAACCACTCGATGTTAAAAAAAGAAGTTAGGGTATAAAGAAAGCATGATCTTGCCATCACCACTTGAATCATTGAAGTAAAATGAACTACTCTCTTGACCATTGCTATGGATTTTGTTTACATTTACACCGGCGTTCGTCTTAAGTAATTTACAGTGCGACGCGCCTTACCGTGCGGTGAGGGTAAACGGAGGAATGAGTTTGTGGAATGGCATTTGGCATGATTTGCGGAATCGCATAATTATGCGGAACATAAACATATGCAAAATGGCGCGAAGAAATTAATTCAGCTGAAAGAGTTAATTATTCTAAAGCCTGACAGAGAATAATCGCAAGCTAGCTGTCGATCTCGGTCACAACTAATCTTCACCGGGCTTCCTTTCTTATGAACTCTTGAGGTGATTCAATTTTACCTTGAGTTTTGCTTTCATAGGATTAGTCTGTTCGGGAATGATGGTCAATGATATTTGCAGTGTATTTGTGCGAATCGTTCGCGGCTGCGAGACAAGCGAGCTTTTGCCGTCTTGTCAATTTCACAGTGTAGGTCAAACTCTTTGACAGTTTTGAAATGAATTAAATAAAATTTTATTTTTCCGGG
Organism: Pachyseris speciosa; assembly: GCA_016490735.1. Classification (NCBI taxonomy): domain Eukaryota; kingdom Metazoa; phylum Cnidaria; class Anthozoa; order Scleractinia; family Pachyseridae; genus Pachyseris; species Pachyseris speciosa. The sequence goes on along the minus strand of JAEMWC010000414.1, from coordinate 266,619 downwards.
GTCGATTGTAAGAGATTTGGGAACGGAGCCTCGTGGAGGCTTATTCAATATAGTTTCAGAGTTTTACAAGAGTGTCTCATGGGTCGCGCTGCTAATTTGTTGTTATGATATGAATAACTGAATTCAGAGCTCGCGTTCAAGAGTCGCTTCATCGAAGATCGAGTACCCCAGGTACCAGATGTTATAAAATTTCTCGGTCAAATCCAAATTGTTTTCCGCAAATTGTTGTTACGGAGATCAACAACTAGCCCCTTCTCTAGATTATAATTTTACGGTTAATAATCTTGATCTTGCGTATTGAAGCTCGCGATTATTTATCGCGTCTGCCAGCCTAACACAGTGAATAATTGTAAGCTAGTTGCTGATCTCGGTGAAAACAAAATGTTGAAAACAAATTCTATCTGACCGAGAAATTTTTCAGTTTAGAGGGGACTTGTACTTTGATAGATTTGGTATAAATATTTTACAAATGAACCCGCCTGAAGTGATTTGTCTTGGGTTTGCGTTTAAAGGATTAGTCAATTCGCAACTGATTATAATATTTTCCTCGTTTGTCGCTCGATCTTCGAGAGTTCAGTTATTCATTTCATAACAACAAAAGCAGCTCGACCGATTTGAGACTCTTCTAAAACTCTGGGGATAACTGGTACGCCTCTGTGAGACTCCGTTCCTAAATCGCTTACAATCGACTCCGGAAAAATAAAATTTTATTTAATCCATTTCAAAACTGCCAAAAGAGTTTGAACTACACCGTGAAATTGACAAAATGGCAAAAGCTCGCTTGTCTCGCAGCCGATCGAACGATTCTTTCGTGCATGGCTTCACAAATATGCTGCAAATATCATTCGCGAACAGGTTAATCCTATGAAAGCAAAACTCAAGGCAAATTTAATCACCTCAAGAGTTCATAAGTGTAATGTTTATACGAAAGCAAGCCCGGTGGAGAGCAGTACTGACCGAGATTGAATAATTTTAATAATTAATTTTTTCGCGCCATTATGCATACATTACATTCCGCATAATTACGCGATTTCGCAAGTCATGCCACATGCCATTCCGCAAACTCGTTCCTCATTTTAGCCTCACCGCTTACCGTGGCGAATGTGATTGACAGTCACGCCTCCTTACAAAGTTGGCGCGTGAAGATTATTTTATCGTCTAATTTTAGTCGTTGACAAAACAGCATGAGCGAAGTTTACAAGTGGCTAAAAAACCTCCCCGGAGGTTTGTACCTTGAAAAGTGTAGTAAGGAATTTGAAAGCCATGGATTTCATACTCTGGAGTCGCTGAAATACCTTCGGGCAAGGGGCATAGATGCATTCTTCCCGTCACCGAAGAAACTGCTGTTGGCAGAAAAACGCATCTTGGAAAGCGAAATCAAGGCGATTGTCGACCCGGAAAGCAAGAGAACACCGCTAAGACCACTAGAACTTTCTCAGAGGTTCAACAGTCTTAGTGGGAACAATTGTTATGCCGCTTCTTCTCACGACTCACAAATGTCACCGTCAAATTTGTCCCGGCTGCTGGACATTTCACCGACAACAATTGCAACAACTCCTTTCAACACCACCGAGTCTTCAATTGCTGGCTGTCAGGAAAATAAACCACTGGATAGAAAGAGGAATGAAATGAAGAAAAATTTACTCGTTCTTAAGGTGCAGATTACCAGTGCTTCTGGCGAATTGCAGAAATTGAAAGCTGAGCGAGACGAATTGACGCCATTAGCCGCCATTCGGGGAAAGATTTGTAACAGATGTCATCAAAGCGGTCACACAAAAACCACCTGTAAATCCAGGCCGTGTGAGAGCAGCAACAACTGCAAGATCCGAGAAAAACACCCCGAGATGAAAGCCAAAATATCATCATTGCAAGCAGAACTCAAAGAGCTCCAGAAGCAACACGAAAAGCAGAGGAGCGAATTAGAAAGCTTCGTGGCCACCAGAGAAACATCAAAATCGAGTTTTTTCTCTGTTATGCGCAATCGACTGCGTTTGCAGAATTTGCCCAAACACTCAGATCGTTTGAAACTAGACAAAGACCTGTTGGTGTTACAACGTGCATTACGAAATGAAGTACCGAAATGGAATCCCGAAGAAGGTGATTGGAAACTACCGATAATAATTGAACAATTTCATCACGCTAAAGTTGCCCCTTATTTGCCAGTGAAAAGATACTTTGTTGGCGGTCCTTTTGTCCAGCATCAGGCTGGTTTGAAACAGAGTGGAGCTTCTTCTTTTCCATGAATTAGAGACCCGTTAGTCTCATTTTGGTAGTTCGATGTTTTGACTTGGTTTGCACAAAGTAAAAATGTTCACCGAGCCGTTTGACCTTTGGCGACCTCTCTTGAATGACTGTTGCACTCATTTGAAATGAAGGAACTTAGGGGTTTATGTGTTTCAGTTTGTTTACAAAATATTCCTTTTCGATTTGAAGATTGTTCTTCCTTGAGTTTGCAAAATACCGTCGATTGCATCTACCCGTGAACGGACTGGCACACAAAACAGGGAGAGTTGAAAACACTGACCCCCGCTCCGTGGACTACCCACTGACCCCCCCCTCCGTGGACTACCCCACGGAGTACTCCACGGACTACCCTACGGACTACCCCGCGGACTACCCCTCTTATGGTAAAGCAAAAATTACTTTTAGGCTGAAAAAAAGATACAAAAGACGTACTTGGGACAGTCGCCATCTTGGTTACCGCCATTTTACTTGGCGGGTTTACCTAAAAGCCGGAATCCTGAATTCGGAGTCCGGAATCCGGAATCTGGACTCAACTGGAACCAAGTCCCAGACTAAGACTCCACTCCTGTCACCTACCTCCTCCTGTAAGATTTCTATCGTCGCATTATTTATTTTAGTGCTATTTCAATTCTTTGTGCTCATGATGTTTTTTTAAGAAATTAAAGTTTCCATGTTCCGAATATGACCATCAGTTATCAAACATACTGTTGATACTGAATACAGAGCGAATGCTAAAAATCATGCATTCGGTTGTACATTTTGTGCCGCTAAAAGTAGTTGGTTGAATAGTTGACAACCTGTCATTCGTATATAAGCAGAAACGAATAAATTTACCTTAAAAAGCGAAACTGAGTATTCTTACTTGTTTCAATAACGAGCAACCTTTTTGTAAAACGAGCAACTTTTTGAAAACGTCAACCAATTTTCGAGCAACTTTTAACAAAATTTCGAGCACCTTTTTGATCATTCACTGGCACTGAACTTGTGGACGACCATTCCGATGGTACTCGATGTCCAAGATAAATCTCCCCATAAGCTTTGTGCTTGTCATCATCATCCCTTTATGTCAATAATTTAACGATTACTATTTAGAGAAATACACAACCCGCATGTAGCAAAGCTAATCGAGGCGGGTTATGTAACTTACGATCAAATTCGATCAAAACGCTACCACTCGAATACATCTCTCGCTCCTAGCTTGTTCGAAGTACGAGGATCTTTGATCACAAGGCAATCAACTTGCGAATGTTACAGAGAAAATGAAAAGTAAAAATTATAAATGTCTTACTTTTCTTTACATTATTGTATAGCCAAACAACTTGCCTAGTAGCTGAATTACGCGTTTCATATAAGATGGCACTAGCCGAGTTACCTACGGTATATACAAAACAGGAGCATTTTGATGTCAACTTAGGATATAGGCGAAACACAGTGATGGTAGTAGAGTTCGATCATTTGCAGAAACATTTGGTTTCAAATGTTGTCCTCAATCTGAGCTCTTTCTGATTTTCTAGATTCCAGATTCCGGATTCCGGATTCCGGATTCTGGATTTCATCTTTTAGGTAAACCCGCCAAGTAAAATGGCGGTAACCAAGATGGCGACTTACGCAAGTACGTCTCTTCAATCTTGTATCTTTTTTTCAGCCAAAAAGTAATTTTTGCTTTACCATAAGATGGGTAGTCCGCGGAGTAGTCCATAGGGTAGTCCGTGGAGTACTCCGTGGAGTACTCCGTGGGGTAGTCCACGGAGTGGGGGTCAGTAGGTAGTCCACGGAGCGGGGGTCAGTGTTTTCAACTCTCCCCAAAAAACATGTTTTCACAAGAGGTTCAGGTGTTAAACTGAAGTTTTCCCGCCCCGGTGTGAAGTTCCTACGACGGCGGTTGTTGCTTTGAAATTCAAATCTTCATCTACTTCTCTGAGAAAGTCTTGGATGCTTTTTCGGCTCTCGTTATGTCATTGAAGGGATTTTCGGTAATTTGGCGCACATATTTGACTCAGACTGTGATGACAGCGAACGACTGCCGACGGAACTTCACATTAGGGTTGGAAAACTTCAAAGTTTGACTTCTGAAACGTAGACGTTTGGCGTCATGTGAAATCATGTTTTTTTTTGCGAGTGCGTTCACGTGTAGACGCAATCCAGCGTTGCTGTTCGTGATTTCTTTTCGAAAGGATGAAAGAAACCTTGAGCGATTGCCGTTGAGTTTTTTTTTTTTCAGATTATTTGTAAGTACCATAAACGTACACAACCCAGACTTTACTGCGATAAGTTTATGTTACTCTCATGTATTTACATGTAACATTGGATAGAAATTACACGTGTAACTCTACAATAAAGTTCAGTTGTCATTGCAATGTCTTGCAATGTTCGTGTGCTTTTAGTTCGCAGAATCATCTGTTAATTATAATAATGAATTTCCAACTAGCATACACTCACTGATTCAGTCCACTGAATTATTCGTTGCCTTGTTTTCGTTTGTTTTGTTTATATTATTTGTTCAGGTATAAAAGTTCCGGGGATGAAGAAGTTTTAAAAAACGAACAACAAAAACGGGTAAACACGCAAATGTCACGCCGTATAATTTTGTCACGGCAGTTCTCCATTTTCTCTACTTCCTTGGCGGGAAACTGTTACGCGCTCCCCTCGAGTGACAGTTTACACATAACCAAAGTTCAACTACATTACGTGTAGATAACATCCCAGATGGACAGAAATAATAATAATCGTAAGTTGTCAACATTTTAGATTTCTTGATTTCCTTTTTATTTTCGCCGACATGGACATGTATTCATTTTGTGATGTGAAACTCTCTGGTTTGCTTATAACTAGTCGGGTATAAGGCCGACTTACTAATGAGCATGTAAATTTTTTTTAGCAATTGTACAACTTTGTTTAAATTGACATGGAGGCTGTTATGACAGTGGAAGTTCCTATCCTGACATGATAACAGAACGAGTGTTAGACTTAGCTCATGCAGGGACAAGCCAACGTCAAATTGCAACAGAACTTCGAGTTAGCCGGGGTTACGTGCAAAAAGTCCTTGAACAAACAATGACAAAAACATTTCAATGCGAAGTGCCCGAACAAGCTTTTTTGTTCCAAAAGTTACCAACGAAGTCCTCGAGTTTATGTCTGTTGAGAAAATCCTAAAGCCAAGCATTCGTGCCTCGAAGTTACGAGAAAGGCTTTTATTAGATGGCGTTGTAGATGCCGACGATTTCCCGAGTTCTTCTCAAATAAATAAAAGAATGAGACGTGACTTGGTCATGAGTAAAAAGAAGCTTTCAGTTATACCGTCAGAAAGCAATACTTCAGAACGGATTGCCAGTCAAGATGAGTATCTCAATGTTATTTCTACATTTAAAGCACACCAAATCCACTTCTTTGACGAAGCAAGTGTGATAAAAACAACTGGAAATCGCAGTTACGGGAACGCAACTGTCGGCGAGAAGCAATTGAGTTTCAACGATACGCTTCGAACGCAAATTTTACTGTCAACTTGCTCCACTCACTATTTGGCGTAGACTACTACAACATTCTGGACGGCCCATCCAATTTATTTGAGTTGCTTCACTTTTTTGAAGATGCTGTTGAAATTCAACGCCCTGATGGAAGCGTCCTTCTTGAGCGCGGCGATTGCGTCGTGATGGATAATTGTGGCTTTCACCACGGTCTCTTTGTTGAGCCAGTTCTGAGAGAACTTTTGAATGACTACGGCGTCCAACTCATTTATCAGCCCCCGTATTGTCCACATCTAAATGCCTGTGAATACTGTTTTCATCAACTGAAGGAATTCCTACGCAGATGTCATATCTTAGCGATGGAAGAGACGAAAACTGCCATATCTGAGGGTGTTTCGTCGATATCAACAACTCATTCACATAGCTATTTTCGCAATTGTGGATATATATAACTCAATAACATTATGTTTCACGTATACAAAGCTGCTGAATCCTCCCACAAATATCTTCCTTCTTGTTCATAAAATACAAAACGGCATGTTTTCAATAATTTGTTGTTGCGTCACTTGCTGTTGAACTTAGCAAGGAAGCGTGACCGTTAATCAAATTCTCGTATCCTGATTGGCTAACTTCTAAAAAAAAAGTTTGTTGGGTGGCCACGGTAAGGCGCGTCGCACTGTAAGCTTACTGACATCGTATTTTTTTACTTCGAGTGTCATCAGCTATATTTAGTACAGAGGACTCCCAGCAATAGAGTAAGAAGATGGTATTTTTTTAGTATTAAAGAACTTGTGTAAAATGAACTACTATTGATTTTTCCCTAGATTAACAAAATGGCTTTCAAAAAGCCTTGAGAAATCTTTTTGGGTATATGTCATCCAGTACATTTCTTGTGAAAAACAAGACTTTGGAGGTTTCAAGCCAGGTCATACTTCGGACATTTTACAACATCAGCTTGAGAATGCATGAGCGATTTTATATTAATCTTGAATGAAGGGAAAAGGACCAGTTTCGTTCTATTATCAGTTGAAATTGTTTGTTTGTTTGTTTGTTTTTTGCTTTTTTTTTTAAACAAATGTTTAAGCTCGACGTAATTAAAGCCCAATCCAGCATATCAAATCAATACCTTCATTTGCAACTTCCTCTAGCTTTGCTAAAATGTCGATCTCAATGTCTTGGGCCAAAAGTCGATGTCGTAGGCCAGGCAGAAGCTCCGCTGGATGGTCTCGTGATGCCATAAAAATGGACGATTCATTTGCATTTCTAAAGGATGCAAAAGTGTCGTCATAGAGAGGCAAAAGTTCTAAGCCCACGAGCTCGGAAAAGATGTCATCTTCGAGAACAAACTTGAGAAGGCACAACTTCTCCGTTCGTCCAAGTCGGCTGTAACAGGATAGGTCTTCCTTGAGAACAAGTCGCACAAAGGAGGGAGTGACCTCTTTTAAAGCAATTCCTCTGAAATAAAAGTGCCAATAGATTTTTGTTCAAACTTTGTCCACTGAATATGCATCAATTTTGAAATAAAAAGGGGGATGCGCGTGCTTGTTTAGGAGCTGTGAGGCATTGTCAATGCCCCATTTTGGCATTATTTGATGTTTATTGTAATAGCGCAATTTAAGTTATTGTAAAATCGGCCTTTGTGAACCCAAACTCATCAGAACGCGCATTAAACTACAGTCCATAAATTATGTTGGACAAAAATAAAAACTGTTTGAACAACTGTTTCTTTTTTAACTTTGACAGAAAGCTGAATTCTTGATTAAAAATATGAACCAAATTTCTTGACATGGTTACTAACTGACTGCAACTAGAAAAGACCACATTTATTCAGTTTTCAGGTATAGAAATCAGATCAGCCTTTTGTCACAAAAAGCATATGATTAGCTGATTACAATGACTGGAAAAAAAGGTGGGCTGCCCATGCAAGTTGGTGAGCTACAGCCATTTTTCAACTAACAGAGCTCAATTTCAAAGCAGATCCGCCAATTTTCCAATGTGCGCGTGCAAGTGCGCGTGCTAAATGACGCCATAAATTACGCGCAGTAAGGTTGCGCGATGCAAATGTGAGGAATCACCTTAAGGCAGATGTGTAAGAGGCGATGCACTGAAGCATGTGGCTGGGCACAGTAGCTACGTTTTGACGGGCCTTAAGCAAAACTTCTCGAACCAAATTCCCGGCGTCGTTTTCGTCAAGTCTGTCAAAGATAGCCTCGTCGATGTGCAGCCATTTTCCTTCCCCTGCTTGCGTGAATATGACTTGTTCACTGCATAGCAACGTCAACAATGGTACTTCTAGTCTCTTCCAGGTTTGGTCAATGCTGTTGATATCTGGCCATGCTCTGTTTGGCAGAAAAATACCATAGCAATGATTCGAAGAAACTAAGACGTTAAACCCACCACGCTCGTTGATCTGACTAATCACACCTAGCGGATACAACAACTATAAAATCCCAAAAATCGTTTGTGCGTAAATCATAAGCAGTAAACATGACTGTAAACATTAAGTCACCTCTCGATATCCTAAAAATGCTATCTTATAGTGATCTTTGAAACTGCTTTATCCAGACAAAAAGAACAGTGGGAACTAACTATTAATACTATTAAATCTGCTCTCTGAATTTATGACAACTTAATACTGTTTTCATGCTAGTTACACATGATACCAAAATATTTTTTCTATTGCTGTAATTGTTCCAGTTTGCCTTATTTTGTGAAAATAATTCCATCCTTCACTTTAATAAGCTACTTTTTGAAGTATGCTGCTGTGCAGATAAGACATCAAGGAGTCCATATCAGGAGTTAACACTTTAAGCACGACTCCCCGGTGTCGTCGTGATTTTTCATTTCACACAGGATTCACACTTTACAAAAACTTCTTTTGACTAACACAGACAATTCACTTACTTGTAAATTGCCTCTTGTGGTACGTTGTTTTTGATGGCTTGGCAAATCAAGGTGGCATATGCCCTTGGGACAGCCTCCTCGAGGAGACAACAGTTCCACAGCAAAGCCTTGTCAGTAAGCTTTTCCCGCTCTTCTTGATCCGCATTAGGCATTTTGATATGTCGTCTGTTCTGGCTCAAGGCAAAGAATCCGTTCACATGCACTGGTAGGCCTGTCAAGCTTTTCTTCTGCACTGGCAAAGGAAGAACACAAAATACGTGACCTGGAACGTCGGGTGTCTGATCATGAGGGTTTGCTGCTGATGGTAGCACCATAGCAACACCAACTGAGGGTAAATAGCTGAGGTCTTCGTCTGTCAAGAGTTTCTTAAACTGCGCTGAAACCTGACCGCCACAACAGTAACTTGTCACCAGAAACGAATGCTTCTCTGTGCAGCGGCCCTTCTCTTTCTCAATTGTGAGCGGGTAAGTCACAGTGACAGGTTCTGGCATGAGGCGACCGGGTACGACTGTGTCAAAGAACTGTTTCCTCTTGCTTCTAGCCAACTCACATTCGTCGCTGATTTTAACTCGAAAGATTCTCCTGGGCTCAGCCTCAGACTCCTCTCGCACGTAAAGCTCAATAGCTTCAAGATTTCGCAGAAACAAGAGAACCAAGTGGGCGTCAGCCACGAAACTCTCAAACAAATTGTTCACTTTGTTGACAGAGTACAACGTTTGTGATAGCTCAGACGGGGTGGTACGAAAGGGAAAACGAAACAACGTCCCATTGTAATGTCCGCGATGAAACATCTCGTCATTGCAGTCAAATATACCCATGTAGGGAAGAAAATGATCTGGTGTCTTGGTCCTAGGAACTTCTTTAAGTCTGTAATCAAATCCCGTTCTCCGCTTTCCACCTTTGTTAAAGTGTTCCTCGTGTGGGTCGATGAACCCGATTCTTTCACCGCTAAGGATGCTTGGTAAATCTAGAATAAAAATGAGAAGCATATCGGATACTACCTCGCTCTATTAAAGGAGACGTAACAGACGATATAACAAGCTGTTAATCTGCACAAGTGGTGACGTCTCTGCTAAAATACATTGAAAGGAGCAGGCGTGTCTCTTCCTGAACCAAAAAATACATAAACGAGATGTATGCTTTTTAGTGGGCTAATAGTTTCCAATTTGCAAGATGAGCTTTTTTTTTTTTTTTTTTTTTTTTTTTACCGCGAGGGGCAGGGGTTGATAGCATTATCACATGTGATGAATCTTCTTCTTTTTTTTTTTCAGTTGGAACTTTGCATTCTGTACTAGCTGCTCATCAAAAATATCTTGTGCACTTCATACCGATGACATCAAAGTGGTTATTTGCCATACTTCCGTGGAAATCTTAAAAGTGTACTTGATGATTTACCTGTCATATGAAACACGGACTTAAAACCCAAGCCAAAGCGACCCACTTTCATGGGATCTTTAACTTTGAAACTGTCGCAAATCATTCTGATACCCTTCCAGTCATCTTTGGAAAACTGGGCATTGTTGTAGGCATAAAGTGCCGGCCCCTGTTGAAAAACAAAACGTCAAGTACTGAATTAATTCTAGAGAAAAGCTGGATATTGTGAATGATACAGTAAAAACCCGCGTATAAGAACCTGGATTTTTTAACTTAGCCTAAACAGGTTCTTATATAAATGGTACTTAAAGCAAATATTGGCTACCAGGGTTCTTAAAATAGGTTCTTATATTTTCATATGAATTTCATTTAAATATATTATAAATATCATCTAATAATACAAAAAAATAAAAATAATAAATCATTTATACCATAATGCCCAAAGGCAGTACAGTGCAGGTATGTCCTTAACAAAACATCTGCTCAAACAAACTCATAGTCAGTTCTCTGAAATGCCATCTCAAAGTTAATACCAAGAAAATCTTGGGACACTTTTACAGCAACGCCACTGATAAGAACCTAACTTAAAATTTTAGCCTTAATAGGGTCTTGTGTGGAGAGGGCTTAAAATGAAAATTTTAGCTTAACAGGTTCTTAAAACCCAGGTTCTTATACGCGGGTTTTTACTGTATATGAAATAAATCTTATATGAACTGCAGAAATGAAATGAAATGAAGAATGATCCTCGCAGCTGTGAACGCAATTTATGCAATTGCGAAAAAAAGCCCGGAAAAAAAATTCAGAACCTCGTTGAAGTCCTGAATTTTTTTCAGGCTTCTTTTCGCAATTGCATAAATTGCGCTCACAACTGCGAGGATCATTCTTCATTTGAAAAGCTGGATATTCTTACAAATATTTAAAGACTTTGATCCATATAACCTGCCCGATGATAAGAGTACATGAAAACATACCGTTTAAAGTTTCTCTTATCATCGGGCAGTCTTTCTCTTGAAAGACTTTGTTCCATATAACCTGCCCGATGATAAGAGTACATGAAAACATACCGTTTAAAGTTTCAAAGGCACTTTGCTTTTGCTTAATAACAAAAATATATTAACGAATTTCGCTCTGAACAAAGATTTCTTAAGCAAACGTGTGACAAACAAAGGCTGCGTTAACCTGCACCGACCGGTTAGCTCAGTTGGAAGAGCACCGGACTACCGTGCGGCAGGGGCGAGGTTTAAGCCCCTGCCGGACCAACATATATTCATCAACATATAATTCTTCTGTCTTTGACATTCATGTGTGGGTTGGGTGGGTGGGTGAGATCAAATATGGGTTGATAGGCGCCTTTTACACGACGTCCGATCTCACCCTAGACGGAAGCACTGTAAACCGCCATGAAATTATCTGATATGTGCGGTATATAAATCCATTACCATTACGGTTTCTGTTTAGTGCAACGAGTTTTTTCGCTGCGGTTACACTTTCCGTTTACAGGGCGACCAATAATGACAAATGAAACCGTACGTATCTCTATGAAATCGCCGATAGTTTCAGGTAAATGGATAGAACAACTTTGACAACGATTGAAGTTTGGCGGGAAAATCTTCGGACGACTATTTTTGGAGAGAATTTCTCATTTTCTGATTATGCGCATTTTGCTATCACTTTTGTCACCACTACTTTATTTAGTGGAGCTTCACGCCTATTCGTGGTTTTTCATGAACATGTACCTTCAACTCAGTCTGCTTTGCTTAGAAGGGTTCCAATATTTTGGGCGTGCCCCAATTTTCCGTAGCCTTAATGACTTTCTATTCGAGTAACCTTGCCATCGATCCAAGTTCAGTAATTGCTCTTTGTCCCACTAATTTCTTACTGCTTACATCATGTTTTCACGTAATACATACAAAATAATCAGATGAAAGAAAACCTGTCAGTCACCGTGCTTCGGTTTGGAGACTGATGTGATACCTTGATTTTGACAGCCTGTCTTCCCAAGTCAGCGTGAACAGAATGCTAGTTAGTTGGAGCACAAAAAAACTAAAAGAAAAGATAGTTGGAGCACAACGAAGCTAATTTATATAAAATTTGGATTAAATAATTCTAAAAGATGCCTTCCCTTCCTAAGAAAGGCAATCCATAAGGATGGCAATTAAAGGCTCCACAGCCCCACATAAAGAGGGGAACTGGGGGCTGGAGAGTCGTGAAATTTAATCAATTAACTTCGGGAAATTTTATAGAGTAAATATAAATCTTGTTCCTTGTACATTGTTGAGTAATATAGCCACTTGGGAATATTGAAGAACACTCGAGAAGTGGGAGAAGCACTTCTCTCGTGTTCTTAAAAATTCCCGAGTTCTTATATAGCTCAAGAATGCACGCAACACGTGTTTCATTTCTTTAATAACACTAACTGCGAATGTGACAGATGAGTTGCTCCCACATTCCAATGCAATACAAAATCAGTTAGGTAAAACACACCTGAAACAGAGAAAGACTTTTGTTGAAGAGTTTCTTGGTTCCATAGCTGTGTTTGTCGTAAAGAAATTTCACTTCTGTCGCCCCTGCGTCCTCTGCATTCTGAATGAGCTCCTAAAAAAGCAGATGAACGTAGAGTTATGAGATCGTCAACTAGACAGCGGTCTCACATCACGATTTCATGTTGCCATGGTAAGATAGTTTTGATTGGCAGCTCTACTGAGATTTAGAGGTCTTCCATAGATTCCCCATTTAAATGAGACTTTATGACTTCTGAAAAAGTTACCTAGAAATGCATGAAAGAAGAAACCGTTTCGGGTGAGATTTGTCTACCTTTTAGGGCTCGTTGATTAGTGACCTTCATGGGCACGAAGTCAACAGCATCCATACCGTGGAAAAGCAATAGCTCTGTTTGTTTTGACTTTTTTGACTCTAGTACATTTCGGTAAACTCCTCTGAGCTACTACTCTCGGAACTACCAAATTCAAGAGAATAAGCACGTGAAGGTATATTTCTGTTGCTTTTATGAAATTAAACGCCGTTTCTACTATGTCTTCCTGGAATCTATGACAGAAATACTTTCCAGGCCAGTTAAAATGAACAAACAAAACGAAGTGACTCGACTTACTGTCAGGGCAATTCTTGTCATAAGTTGTTCAAAAATCGTGAGCAACTACAGTACCGCTCAAAAGTAAGTTACCACCCTCCCTCAAAGTTTTCTCCTCGAAACTTTGATAGACTGAGATCGACATGTTAATAACTTTAAAAAACCTACATACACAATATGATGTACATGAACATGCTTTTCTGTCTTTCAAAGTGGATACATTCCGAGGAATTCTACCGCCGTGAGCGCCTCATTCAATTCGCTTCCCTTGGACAAGAGCTTCTTCCTACACTGTACGTCAAACCGCCAATTTTTCGGCTCGTCCACAAGCCATGACTGATGCTTGATACTTTTTGTTAGCTTTCTATTCATCTGATTCTTGACAACTAGCCGTTAAAAAATTGACTTCTCATGAACTTTTCGGTCATGTTGAGTGAAAAGGTTTCAAATTACACAGACAGCAGTTTTTGCGGTTTTCATGCAAAGCAAATCCCGGCCGGTCATTAGCTCTTGATTATGTCCTCAACGAATTTAGAAAACACGACCATTTAAACGTATCGACGACAGAACCGATAAAAATTCAACTAAATTCAGCACTAGCGGGAGTAACGAATTATGCTTATCATTCGCAATTGATCATTCGTCGGTTTTTTTGTTTACAAGATTTCGATTTGTAATGAACTCGATGACGCTATATTTATTTGCACAGAAGTGAACTACACGTATGAACGACTCCAATTCGGCAGAACAATAGCTGCATTTGGAAAGTGTTACGCGAATTCAATTGATGTCACGTTGTCAAATCATCCGAAATTTATGCCAAAAATTTCCGCTTTAGTGACTCTCGCACGACGCGATTCGCGTACGTAGCGCGACTGGTAACTTACTTTTGAGCGGTACTGTACTTTTTCTGTTGCGCGAAAGGTTCAATCGATCCGTCTAACAAGTAGATTTCTTATTATTTTTTGGACAGAAAATGAACTATCAATATTTAATGGCTATTGTTTCGGGATACAATGATAAAACTTGAAAAAGGTTAACCTGTGTACATTTTCAAGTTGCAATCCATTTACTCCAACCACAAATAGTTTCAATGCACGTATTAAGTACTTCATAGGAAAACTGTAAAATTTTTTAACTGTTCAACTTTGCAAACACATGTTTGGGTTCAGACTCAAATTACACGATAGTGTCCCTTTAACTCTTTTCCCTACGCTCCACTAAATATGATTTCTCAGGGAATCATTGCCTTGAAAACTTGCAACTTTCCGAAATGGTTGAAATGAATGATTGCTATGGCCAAATACTCAGTTTTTAGACTTCATCATCCTGTAAACTTACTAAAACTCCCAATTTTTATTTAATATGACCGTTTGTTCGGTTGTAAACCAAAAATGTTGGCTTAGAATGCCCTCGGGCAACACCAAAAAATACGTAACTTTGTCTTAAAGTTTTTATGACAAAAATTGCTCTTGAAACTAAAAGTCTACATCGTCAGCAAACTTCAACTCTACTTCTTGTGATCTGCACCACATTTTCCTGCTCACTTGTTTAGCGCGACGTGGATAACGCTTTTGATTTCACTTGCTCTCACTGGTCTGTAATTTTCGACTTTGTGACCCAATGGAGTTCTGCGTACTTCTTGTATAACGTCCACATGGAAGAGCGCCAATTTCCATTTCAGATATTTTTTAGAACCGTGTCGAGCCACCCGCTCTTGCTGACAAAACATTGCATCGATTGCATTATTTACAAGTTCAAACTAGCCAAAATTGCCATGCCAGGTCCCGTAATCCACTCACAAAAGGGCTTAATTAAGACGTAACTTCACTCCGTAAATTTCTATCACTCGCTCGAATACGTCGAGCGGCCCAATTCGTGTGAAATTGCTTCTCACCTCTGTTTTCTTTCAAAGGATTTTGCCTCTACCCATCAACCCAACTTTATGATGCCAGGCAGGGGGCTTCTGGAGTGGAAAATGGCTCGAAAAACACACTTATAAACCAAATACGCAACGAATTGTAGCTATAGTGTTCGTTTAGAAATAAACACCAGCTAGCGTGACGAGCGTGACATCAAAGACAGAGCCTTCGGTGTTGTGGACCAGCGAAATCTCCGTGGTAACCCCTAATATGGAGTAGCTAGGGCGATTTGTCCTCCTACCCTTCAGAAATTGCAAAAGAGGTGACCAAATCGCCGAAGGGAGACGAGTTAAATAGCGGTAGAGAACTGACGAACTTCCAACTTTCAACTTTCAGCGCCCGTTCTCAATCTGAAAGATATATGGTGCTTTAACCTTGCTGTAGGCAACCAATCAGACAGCGAGTAGATTTGTAACAGAGAGCTAACTAATATACAATTAACGTCCATTACACACTTTTGCTATATTGGGTTTTATTTAGTTTTGGTTTGCTTTTGTTTTTTTGTTTTGTTTTTTTTTTCTCATTATTCTAGAGCCATGAATATTCAACACCATCGCAGTACTAATTAAAACAAATAAAGACATCAACAAAGAAAATTAGAGAAGCAAAACAATATGTGAAACTATTCTGTAGAAAAATTAAAAAAGAGAGAACGACTTCTGTACATTCACGTCGCAAGCTACTCCGAGAGTAAGAGAATTGTTAAAGGTATAACATTGAGCTGCCTAATATACAATAACTGTCCAGTATGCACTTTTCTGACTTTAGGTTTTGCTTAGTTTTGATTGGCTATTGATTTTTATCATCATCCTATATCTTTAAACGTCCATTGCAATAATGAACACAAAACAGGCATAAAAAAGCCAAAAGAAAAAGACAGCGACAGCAACAACAACAAAAAGAGGGAAAGATCACAGGTGAAGTGACCCACCTTTAGTATCTGGCCATCATCCGGGTACTCATCAAGGATTTTCCTCAGCTGTTGGATGAGTGATGGCTGAATCAAATCGAACCCATCTTCATCAACATCGACTTCCACTTCAAAGACAAAATAACAATATAACCTTATTTATCAGGTACGGCCAAACCACAATTATTTTGTTTAGTTTTCCTGAACATCACTGCTCGCTTCAATGCGATCTTTTTGTTTAGTACTTTATTTTCCTTACTTTTTAGGGCATTAGTGGTAAGCTACCAACATGGAGAAAGAAGGTTCACTGAAACAAAGGCACAGGGACAGGGACAATGGCAAGGAAAGGGCTACGGGTGGGGGCAGGGGCAGTGGCAGGGACAGTGACAAGGAATGGGACAGAGACAGGGACAGGGAAAGGGGCACTAGCAAGGATAGAAACAGGTAGAGGACAGGGATGATGATGGGAACAGGGACAAAGACAGGGAGAGAGACAACTACTGGGGTCAATGGCAAAGACAGGGCAAGGGATAGGGGTAGGAGCAGTGACAGTGGAAGGGGTAGGGACATGAAGAGGGACAAGAACAGGGATACGGACAGGGAGAGGGATAGAAACAGGGCCAGGGACAGCGACATGGATATTGACAGGGAAAGGGACAGGGACAGGGGCAGGGACAGGGGCAGGTACAGGTACAGAGAAAGGGAAAGGGACAGGGACAGGGACAAGGGCAAAGACATTGGCAATAACTGGTCCAAGGACAGGGACGTTGGGTAAATTTTTTTCTGCAGGACAAACCCCTCTGGTTATCAGCCACCCTCACCATATATACTGTTTGCCAGCTAGGGACAGGGCTGACAGGAAAAAGGGCAGGGACAGGGATAGTGATGGGGGTAGGGAAGGGGAGAATGATATGGGCAGGGGCCATGAGCCTGAATTCATGTATATCTACAGGATTACTTTGGCTTTAACATTTACATTGTTCAAATACATAGCATATATATATAGCATAGCAGAGCCTGGCAATTAAATTTTTAGAACTGACAATTAACAAGTCTTAACAAAATGTCCCTCGCAAAGGCACTTTGCAAAATTGGTTTTTTTAGTATATATTTTGGAAAGTACTCTTTTGTTCCAGCGCAGTTGAAAACAACATGTAGGCTAACGGCCGAACTTTTCTTTCCGTACATCAGAATGCCTCAATACAGGTTGAATGGACAACACAGCACATTTTAAGAGCGGATGTCTGTAAATATCGACCAGAGGCAGGAATTATAAAAATTTCGGAAAATCCGAAAAAAATTCTGTGGACTACCCTAGGTATTCTATTAATGAAAATATAAATTTTATTTTCATCGGATGAAAATTTTGGTCATATGGATGGTGTCAAGTTCGGGCGCTTTATAACCTCTGCCAGATCGCTTTTTCGAGGCCCCAGAGCGGGCAACGGAAAGAGCTCAATTTGAATCTAATTAAAATATTATTCAAGCGACAAAGTTTCTTATCACATTCAAGAGGTTTGAAAACGCATTTTTATTGGCCGTGCCCTTGAATTGATTGCGATTAGAATATTTCACAGATTTTTAAATATTTAAAAAAATTTGAGGATTTCGCGGGAGGAAAATTTTGTCGAAATTCGAAGGCCTAAAATCACACCCGGTACCTAATTTCAAACAACAAAAACCATTCTACATTAAAAAGCAATCTCAAAGCTTTCAAAATATGTTTTTCAAACTTTGGGCAACATATGAAATGAATTTTTGGGAACGCGAAATTCACGGAGCACTTGAGTGAAATT
This sequence comes from Pachyseris speciosa, assembly GCA_016490735.1. NCBI lineage: Eukaryota > Metazoa > Cnidaria > Anthozoa > Scleractinia > Pachyseridae > Pachyseris > Pachyseris speciosa. Next base: position 248,917 of record JAEMWC010000414.1, on the reverse strand, counting down.
TGACCCTTCTAAATTGACAGTTTTGAGGTTCGCGCGACGCAAATCAATACTCAAACAAATATTTCAGCCAAAATAAGTGTAATTTAGGCAATCTCAAGTCTTACAGTTATACATACATGCTTCATAGACATTGAATACAAAATTTTCAACAATTTTTAGCCGAAAAGAACTCATATCCCAGCTTTTAGGTACTAAACTTGCCTCGCCAAATAAATGTGAACATGCACTGGGTCAAGTTAGCCAATAGTTCAAAATCTACACCAAATATCTATCCTGTGTAGCATATAATCAGATACACGATATGTTTGTTTGTACCTTTTGTCCTTTTTCGTCCTCATTTCCGCAAAATCGACGTGTGAAGGTGCTGTTGCGTGATTCGAGATTGTGTTGCATAACATAACAAACGGACAGCTGAACGGAGATCGAACCCAGGACCCGGGACACGGGCACATGAGCTTGTTAGGAAAAAATAAATTCTAGATTAAAAAAAAATGCAAATCACAATAGAACACTGATAACCTGAACTCGTCAGACTTCCCCTTCTCACTTGTCTGATGCCTTTTTTTCTTGCAGTACAGTAGTCTTTTTGGATCGTTTTCAACGTCACGCGAAAAACCCGGCGTACAAGAATAAATTCCGAAGGCGCCAAGAAAATGAGATGCGACAAAAAACAAGTAAATGAACAACTCCGCAAGCCTCAGATCTGTGTGGCCGACACCGTTTCTGAGTTATCTGCCTAAACTTTAAATTTTCACGCAACTTTAAAGAGCTTGTAATTGTATGCAGACGCCATATACACTGAAGTAAGTACATGTACAAGTAAGGTACCCCAAATCAACAAATACAGTGTACAGTAACTTATGCGATAAAGGGGTTTTGTTTTTGTTTCTGAGCTACTATACATATACATATTCAAATTCTTGAAAAGTTTTAACTGCTGAAAATCATAAGGGAAAACTATTTTTCAGCCATACAGCTGACCTATCTTAGTCACGCACTATGAAAATTTCCGTTCTTTCAAAACTAAAGACGTTAAGGAACTGGAAACTCGAAGAAAATAATTATTTGTAAGTTATCTTCAACCTGATGTAAATAAAAACTCAGAAAACCTTGCTATTTTGAGTTTAGAATTTGATGACGTCACGGTAGGAAAGTAAACCACGCCCTGACTCGTAGCACTAATTCGAACTGTAACTTTTGCCGACAGCGCCATCCGATACCAGAATCCTGGCGGTGATTCGGGCAAATCGACATTTCAAAGTTCGAGTCATGAAATTAAAATATACCTGGAATAAAAATAAAAATAAACATAACGGGAACTGCAATTTAGGTATATTAGGAGCGCATGGGTATATTCATTGCCCAACTGAGGAAATATTGCGAGAATCGCTTAGGGACATGGGTAACACTTATCTTCTTTCCGGTGCAGTTGATGTCCGCCTTAAAAGACACGAGAGACAATAGCAAAATACATTCCAAAGCGAGAGTTTTTTTTTTTTCTTTTTTCATCACAGAGGGGAGCAGATGTTTATTGCTTTGATAGGTGATCGTTCATAGCACGAATTTTGCCAGCAAAGGAAGTAAAGGTAAAATTTATGGGCACAATGTTATATCACACGAAATCTTTTCAGTCCCAAGTTTATTCACAATCCTCAAGACATGCTCCAGGATCCAGCCTTGTTTTATTTCCAGCTCCTTTGGGAATGAGTGCAAAGTGTGCTGGTTCCCTCAGCAAATCTATTTTTATTCCCAGGCCACCGTCTCTTAGCGGGGACTACCGTAGAAGTACGAAGTCCCTTATTCTTAAACAGCAAAGTAATCTTCATGAACAGCTCTCAGAATACAGAATATCAGCCCCTTGACCCTAAAAGTTGACTTTTTTTCAGAACTAAGTTCCGGTTGTATGTTGTGTAGCTGATTTGGGTATGGAACTGAAGAAAGCATCAAACCGGGTCGGGTAAAAGATTTTTCTTCAGTCCTTCAGCGTATATCTTTATCTCAGTATGCTGTGGGGGGGGGGGGGGGGGGGGGTGGCCATTAATTATTTCAGAGGAAGAGTACAAAAAATAAAATAAAATTTAAAAAAAAACTGAATTTCTCGGGGAATGTGCATGGATATTCCTTACCTTGGCCAATCAGCAAGCACTTTATAATTCCTGATTGCTCTTTCACTTTAGGGAGTTATACATTAGCTCTAGCTTGCAAAAAAGCGTTATACGCTTTTGACACCCGTTGATTAATAAATGAAGTTATGAGGCAATAGGTAAACCTATTTATTTTTACCTGCCTTCCAACTCCGGTGCGCGCGTGCACAACACCATAGTACAGCTTACTACACACGATAGTAAACAGGTGTGTTTCAACCTAACCAACCCTCGCTAATACCAGCTCTGTTTCCGTCTTCAAACCACAGTTAGCAATATTGACTTGTAGGGTGTCTGTGAAGTGGAGTTTAATTGACCGATTGCAGTCTCTGATACGCACGTACTCAGTGTGCCCGGGTATTTGATACTTGAAGCGCACTTTCCCCCAACCAACGCTTCATATTCACATGCTGTATCGTCCACATTAGCGATCAGATGTGTTTTAGCTGGCAATGAAGCTTTCTTATTTTCAATGCTAGAGAAAACTGTATACCACGAAACTACGCTACCAAAATGAATGCCGCAAGCACAAGATTAGACTGTATTGGGACGTTGTTATTTGTGCACATGCTTTACATAATGAGGTGTTAAAAAAGTATTGCACAACGTATTAGGTTATCTCCTCATCTGATAGACAAATAAAAAAGTGCTTAACTAAAACAAACAAACAAACAAAAAGAACAAATTATTTACATTGCACCAGTGGATTGTTTGCCACGTTCGAGGACCAGGAATCTGTAATCATGGTACAACGGCAACGTATGAAAATTTGAGCTTCAGCTCATTCCATTGGCGCAACTATAACATGTAGATCAGTGATCGAATTTTTTTCACAACCCGGAAATAAAACTGAAGTAGCCGGATCTCCTTGAGTTACGGACAGCACAATCTCGACTCACGCAACAGCTGTTTCACGAGACGCGTGTGACGTCGAGCGTGTGTGCGGGGATTTCGCTGTAGTTTTTGGATCTTTTTGCAGAAACGAATACGAACAAGGACAAAAGGTACAAACAAACATATCGTGCACCTGATTATATACTAAGCAGAATAGATATTTGGTGTAGATTGGCTTTGAGTGATAAGAACATGATCCAGTGCATGTTCACATATATTTAGCGAGGCAAGTTTAGTACCTAAAAGCTGGGATATGCCGGAGTACTTCTCGGCTGAAAATTGTTGTAAGTTTTGTATTCAATGTCTATGAAACATGTATGTATAACTGTAAGACTTGAGATTGCATAAATGACACTTATTTTGGCTGAAATATTTGTTTGAGTATTGACTTGTGTCGCGCCGAACCTCAAAACTGACAAGTCAGAAGGGTCAAATTTCACTCAAGTACTCCGTGAATTTCGCGTTCCCAAAAATTCATTTCATATGTTGCCCAAAGTTTGAAAAACATATTTTGAAAGCTTTGAGATTGCTTTTTAATGTAGAATGGTTTTTGTTGTTTGAAATTAGGTACCGGGTGTGATTTTTGGCCTTCGAATTTCGGCAAAATTTTCCTCCCGCGAAATCCTCAAAATTTTTTAAATATTTAAAAATCTGTAAAATATTCTAGTCGCAATCAATTCAAGGGCACGACCACTAAAAATGCGTTTTCAATCCTCTTGAGTGTGATAAGAAGCTTTGTTGCTTTAATGATATTTCAATTAGATTCAAATTGAGCTCTTACTGTAGCTCGGTCTAGGGCCTCGAAAAAGCGATCTGGCAGAGGTTATAAAGCGCCTGAACTTGACACAATCCATATGACCAAAATATTCATCCGATGAA
>JAEMWC010000414.1:180000-240000 GCA_016490735.1 Pachyseris speciosa | reverse complement strand
GCCAGGAGCAGCTTCAATTACACGAACGATTAACGCACAGGAAGGCACAGGATATAATTAGAATGAACGCAAACTTCACAAACTTCCCTGCCATGAGGCCGACAGCTAATTTTTGCATACCCCAACGAATTTGGTATCAAAACGCGCCTTAGAGTCAACCGCTCCGTGACTTTCCATTGGAGAAGGTCCAGGAGGCACTCCCCACTTTTAAGACGGTTTCTTGGAAAAACCGCAAATTGATGAATCACCGGATCAAGGATCACTGGATCAAGGATAAAGGATCAAGGATCAGAGCTAGAAAATTTGGAATTTCAGAAAATTCTGGCCTAGAAAATTGGATTACACCGCACAGGCGAACAAATTAAGTCATAGATTTTAACTCAGACATTCCTGGGCCGTAGCCACACGAAAATTGTCACCGAGGCATAGTATACCGAACAAACACCTCTTTAATATTAATTTAACATTACTTTTAATATTATATTCTGTTACAGGAACATCAAAAAGCTTACGACTCTGTGAAACTACTGACACAGCCTGCTTAGATTGTTCTTCATAAGACACACACACAAAGAAGGAAAATGTAATGTAAAATAAAAATGTTTACTGAGGCAAGTGCCTCGGTTCGCATCATACTAGCTACAGCTCAGTATACAAACGTTACGACTCGCGTCGTTGTCTGTTTGAGTTTTGTATGGCAGAGTTGAGTCGGTGACTTGTAAAGGTGATTCTTTTAAAAACTACTTTTTCGCGAACAGATGGAATATCAAGTCAGCTCGATGCCTCAAATTTTACCGGAATTGTTGCGGCTTTCAGAAAAAAGTGATTTACAAGTTTACTTTAAGGCGAATGTGGTCAGCGAAATCATCGCAACTACTTTAGCGAGCCATGCTTAACCTTTGGTGCGGGTCCGATGTGGAAGCTGTCGAGAGACAGAGAATTCAGTGAAAAAAGTGGGTTAAACGTCAGAATCATTTATTTTATTGGAAGTGATCTAAAGTGTGGGAATAAACTTTCTGCCTGCTGTTCTTATCGGAGGCAAAAAAATAACAGCTCTTCCTCGCAAGTTGTCAGGTATTTTCTTAAAAAAAATCTCGTAAGAGTAAGAACTGCTTCTACAATCTGTCTTCTTTAGATTTTCGACTTGTTGCTTCCGTGTTTAATCCGGCACTGACCACAACAACTCAGTTGGGCGATGCAATTTGATCACTTTCGGTATCAATTGGAAATGAAATCAACTGGTAAATGCCTCTCTTGTGAAATCCCGTCGGAAGTACCGAAGTACCCCAAAACCTTCAGATGCGGCATTCCATCTGCTCAAATTTTACAAGTTTACAAATTTGAAGAGATGAAGTAAAAAATTTGATGTTCACATCGGCAGCCTCCAAAATGGCTTCGTGTTTTTATGGCACCGGAAGTCAGACATGCAATCACATACCGGCATGTTATACAAATATAAATAAAGAGTCAAGCATTCAGGATAATTTAGAAATTCCACGTGAATCTAACCCCTTGTTACATCTTCGCCAATACAGAGAGCAACATATCTTAGTCACATAAGATGCATTAAATTTCTTTTCCCTCTAATTTCGAAGCATATGCATAAGTGAATTACCGATAGGGAAGTCGCTTTGTAGCTGTATGTCTCGCAGTCGTAGCTGTCCAAGTAGTTCGGAGCTAATGTAGTCCACTATTTTGAATTCGCTCCGAGTTTCGGTATGCGAAAACTGCACTCCACAAGGTGGTATGGCTTTTTATTCATTGTATTTATAATATCTATATGTATAATATTTATTCACATTTGAAGCCGGAAATGCTTTTATGCCAAAACACAACGCACTTGAGCGTACGTGAGACCTTGGTTGAGTCACGCAGGGGTACAATCAATCATATGCATGTCTATTAATTTATGTAATTATTTATTTTGAACTGCTCCCTTGATCCGGTGATTCATTAATCCGTTGATCCTGTTTTTCCAAGAAACCGTCTTGAAACCACTGTCTAGGGGTGGAGAGTGTTTCCTGGACCTTCTCCAATGGAAAGTCACGGAGCGGTTGACTCTAGGGGTAGTGAGTCGGGTCGATGAGCCCACAGTTTTGACCGACCGCTAACCAGCGGACGAAAGTTGAATTAAAAAACTAGGAAGTTGAATGTCGAACACGAAAAGTTGAATGTCAAACACGAGAGCTTGGATGTTGAAAGCTTTCACTACGTCTTCTTCGCGTAAGTTGCATGTCGAAAAGCCAATGTTGGATGTCGAAGCTAACAACTACAATGTTGAATGTTGAGAATGGAAGTTGAAATGTTCTATGTAGCATAAAATGTAGAAAGTACAAAGAAAAATACAAAGTTGAATTTTGGTGGGGATGGAACGCCATACAGATGTTAACCACGTAACCGTTTGTCATGTTTTCATTTCATGTTTAAGAAGATTCATTCATATTTTCAAATAGAACAAGTCTTAAGCTTCATGTTAGAATACCGCATTCAACGCCAGGAAAATACTTTTGAAACGGAATCATTTTCAAAAGTCCCCGGCTTGGCGGGAATCTTGTCAGGCTTTGGCCTTTCCTCGACAGTTGTTCGGAAAGAAAGGAGAAACCCAGATGATTTTATAATGACAAATATAACTCCACTTATGAATTTTACGCATGCATAATTGTTAGTTTACATTTTGTCGGATTACAAGTGAAGATTTCACTTTAACTTGCTCTCCTTCGCATTTCCAGCGACAGCAAATGCTGGGCGAAGGCTGTAACGGTGGAATACAGACACCATTCCTTTAGCCGTTTTAATGTCTCATGGATTGCTTTATTTTTGTATATATTCTGCTATGCTGCTGGTTCCATTTCTGCTTATTTCGTTCACGATTATCTGAGCTTTTGCGGAAGCTGGCGGGAGAAAGAAGCCTTCGACCGGCGCCATAGCGTTTTTCCTCCTCTCGGTCACCCCCCCCCCCACCCCCTTAGTATTGTTTGTTTTGCGAAAGGTGAAGAGGTTTCTTAGAAGTTAACGATACCGACACTTCGCTTTCCCAGAATTTGCGTTAAACAAACCGCGGTTGTCATGTGAACAGATCACTTCGGGTGGCATGTTAAATTTTTTGTATCCTTTTTCATTTTCCATTTCCATTTTTATTTGTCATTAACTACATAAAAATACAAAACACTAGAAATTTATATCAGATCAGAAAATTAAAGAACGAAAATCAGAGAATACTGGCAGGCGCGGATCCAGGGGAGGTGAAATGGGTGAATTTTCATCCCCCCCCCCCCCCCTTTTCTGAGCCCCCCTTCTTTCTTTCTTTCTTTTTTTTTTGTTTTTTCTTATCCCTCAAATATTGAAATAATATTTGATTTCTCTGATTTCTCTGATTGAGGTGGAGAAAATTCACCCCTCATTTCAAAATCCTGGATCCGCGCCTGACTGATGTGAGGGTTGTAAAGAAGGTTGTGTTTATGCGAGGTTTACCAGATGCAAGTCATGAAGTAATAATAAATGAGCAGGAGTGTTTTATCAAGTTTAAAACACGAGGCGCAGCCGAGTATTTTAGGGCTTGATAAAACACGAATTGCGAATTTATTGAACGGCTTAAAAAACTTTACTGTACATCTATTCATTCTTACACTAAAATTTAGATTTTGGGTGTGTTCGTTTTGGTGTTCTTCTCAAGTAAACAATTTAATGGCAAATACGGATAATCTGACCGCAAATCTGTAAAGGGGATGGAGCACCCCATACTGCTTGTAAAACAGATCACCAACCCTGACCTAACCTAAAAAAATTAAGAACAATACAATTACGGAAATCAACAATGATTAAAATTAACTACTAATGCAATAAAAAGGACATTACTCTAGACTTAAAAAGACTAACGGTGGGTGAAGACCGGATCTCCAGGGGGAGGAAGTTCCACATATGAACAATTCCGTTGAAAAAAAGCACTAAGCATACCTCAGCGAGTAACGATATAACGATCTTTTTCAGAATAAAAACTCACATAGTTTCTCGCATCTAAGTCCATGTAACCATTCAACGCTTGACTGTAAAAAAGGTCATGTAAAATAGAAGATGACCCTTTTCCAATGATAAAAGATTGAGCTCGTTTAGGCTGTCTTCGTAACAGTGGCCCTGCTTTGGCCCTTAATGGCCCTGCTTTGTACTTTTTCCAGCCTTGAAATGTTTCTAATGGTGTAGCGTGATCAGAGCACTGAGCCGTATTCTAACTGCGATCGTACCAGGAAGCTGTATAAGGTCTTCTTATGTCGGACAGGTCTCTACAGTCAGGCTCTTTTGATGAAGCCTGACATTTGATTACCCTTTACTAATTATCTTATCGATTTGCATGTTTCAAGAAGAGCGTGAACGGCGCTAAGCCCTGGATGAGGGTCCCTCATACCCCTCTGCAAAATGCATTCACGTAAAAATATTGGGACTTTGCACGCGTCACGGATAATTCCCAAAATTCCTTCACGTTCACGTAAAAATTGAGTAATTCGCGTTTCACGTTAAATTGAAAAACAAATTCACGGATTAATGCTTCCTATCCAGTAACCAGTTTAGGCTGTTTACACTCCAAAGGTAGCTCGTTCTGCTTAGTGTAATCTCAAGTCGCTACGTCTGAGAGGAGTTTTAACGGCTCTTTGCAGACGATTTTCCAAACAAATGCTAGTGTATGGGCAATACCCCTAAAGGCTTCATGCTACAGAACCTGTACTCGACTTTGAGGGTTGTGAGCCACTCGGCTGATACTAAGTTATTGGCGACTTAGTACAGTAACAAGGATTAAAAGCATTCATAGCATCAAGAATAGCGTGGGGCTGTCACGGAGTCTATCACTGTCGCCGACAATCTTAAACGACCTTTCAGTATATACCAAAACAGTAAATAGCGTTTTTCGCGCGAAATGTTGGCTACTCAAACTCGGGATAGCAATTGCTGTTCACCACGGAGCAATTCGATCGTTTGCGCGTTAAAATCGTAATTGCTGACGGGAATAAATGACTTAAAAATGATTATTTTTGAGCTCTATTATCTCACTGTTTTAGTACATACTAAGAAGAGTATTTACCTCATTGTCGGTGTTCACTGGTGGATATTTTCGCAGCTCGGATCGATACTTTCGCCTGCCAACTCGTATGAAATCTCTGTGGCTTTCTTCCGAAGAATTTCAAGCAGCAAAATGAGATAACGTAGTAATCTAAGCATTTCAAATAGAAAACAATCTTGACTCACCTTGTTTGTGAAACACTTCAACAGTTTCCCATCGCGTAGAGATGGTAGCACGCCCCTCCCCCCCCGACAGGGGGGTACTCCCTATCATGGCCTATACTGGGAGGCTCCGCCCGAAAGGGGTACCTTTTTCACGCTTCAGGTATGAAAGGGTAGGGATTTCACGAGCCGAAGTATTTGAAAGGCTAGGGAAATCTGTCATTTAGGTATCTAAAGGGCTTTCATTAAAGCATTTCGAACACACATACCTTATGACTGTACTGGTTAATTTATTACATGAAAATGGAAGGAGTTCATTGTTAGGGCTAGAAAGGGTATTTTCCAATCATGTAAGGTATAAGAAAGGGGTACCTTTTCTGTCAAAAATGGTTTATGTAGGATCTTAATTCCATCGGAGATCAAATGTCATCACAGGACAAAAGAGATTCTAATATAAAAGATGACGGAAGCTCATTTACGAGTCAGAACACTAAAATATCTTTAAATTAATTTAAGCAAAAGATGATCGTTTACAAATCATGTTTAATTAAAGTCTTCGTTAACGTGTCACGCTTAATTCAAGAACCGCTTTCACGTGCACGTGAAAATGGTCTTGACACTGTCAATCACGAATCACGAATAAATAAGAACTTAAATCACGTTTCATGAGGAAAAATAGGCTCAATCACGTTTCACGAAAAATTATAGGGGACCCTCCTGGATCATTGAACTCAGTGACCTCCTTGCAGGCGCGCAGGCGCGGATCCACACCGGTTTCCACCGTTTTACGGATATCGGTCAGATTTCTCAGAATATATTATCTATTATTTCTTTTAATAAAAAAATATTTTCTAACTTAAACTCTCGAAAACGGTTTGAACAATTTCTGTTTTAAATTTTCTAGTGCTGATGCGCTCTGGTGGTGGATAAGGGGACTTAAGGGAGTTAAATCTAAGAATTTCCCTAACCCCTTTCGACTCGATCTCGTGTCGGTAAACGTTCTCCCGTCCAGGGAATTTAGAAGCCAGGAAACACACAAAATTCTCGAAAGAAAAATGTTCCGAGGAATGGCCGACGTGCGATACTACTCACTTTCTAAAAGTGGCCGCGTTGCCAGCGTGGTTGCTCCGGTAGTGTAGTGGTTATCACGCCCGACTAGTAACTGGGGAACGTCGGTTCGATTCCGACTCGGGGCAAAAAGTTTTTCTTTCAATAGAGATGTGTGTCGAAAGCTGAGTGGCAAACTGTGTTTGCATGGTTCCATAAGTATATTGTTCTATGGCTTTCATGGCTTCGAAGGTATTTACGACTACATTTTGCGCGTTTCGAAGGCCGTTACATAGAAAATCAGTCAAGATCAAAAGTAAAACGACAATATTTAAGAAAAATTTGTTGGTGGAAATAGATTTTGGGCTTAATCTTTGAGTAGTGTGCCAAGCTCAAGCCTCCTTGAACGCTTCAGGGTGAACATGTCTACCACTTAACCCAGAATGATGTCTGTATCGTAGTGAATGTGCAAAAGCAAGCAAAGAGAGCCTTCCTTAATTGAGCTATGCTTGCTCTATTGTAAATGTGGAGCCGTCTTAGAGCTCCTCAGTTTCACATTCGCAGCTGGTGGCTGGAATCTTTTCATCTTTTGGCTTCGAGCTGTACCCGAAATAATCTTCCATCAATTTAATAGTGTCGACATATCAGGGGGTCGCATAACGGACATAAAATGAAAACGGTTTATTTAATTGGTTTCATTTCAAACTACACAAGAAGCGTGCCAGGACGAAAGTAAGACAGTTACTTTGCTTTTACGTTTTTTGTAATAACTTACTTTCTTTTTACGCTCCATCCAAAATCAAGAATTTGGAGAACTTAGGCATCGTTTACACGGACACGGTTTCCAATCGACACGGTTTCATGACCGCGAAACCGCATCAAAAACGACACGGTTTCGAAGTGTTTACACGGAACCTATCCAACCGTTTACGTCATGGCGATCTCGTACTCAAGCATTCTTCTGGAAGCATAATACCGTCCAAAACGTTGTCCCATCAAACACGAGTTCTCCCAGGCCGAATCCTTAACTTTAATTGTGATTATGCAAAAAAGGGCTGCACTCCGTTCGAAGTTCACCATATTTACCCTTCGTGAACGAGCCAATTTGGCACAAAAATAAGTAACCGTTTTGAAATCGATGCGGTTTCGCCGTTTACACGACCAATGAAACCGTATCGTTTTGAAAACGCTCCACTTTTGAAAGCGTTGTCAAAACAACCCGGTCCTGATAACGATCTCGACCGGCGCCGTACAAACGAAAGGTGTAACCACATCGAAACCGATGCGGTTACAAATGAAACCGCGCCTGTGTAAACAGTGCCTTAGCCGTGAATTAAGAGATTCGATTAAAATCTTGCAGCAATTAGTCACCCGTGACCTGTTTTGACTGTAAAATGGTCTCACATGCGATTGTACAATTTGTTACTTTTTGGTCGTCAGCTCGAACGTAATTGTGAGATAGTAGTAGCTAGATGATCCTAACTCATCCTGCGGGCCTTGTGAATTGCTGCCATCGGTACTGATGTAAACAGTACTGATGTCGTCCGAAAAGAAACTAAAACCAAATAGGGAAAACTAACAACCACTTGGGATACCAGATCCGAAAAACGCTTGTATTTTGGCCGAAAACCGAATGCTAATAAAAACAAAAACCGCAAACCGTAACAGACACCAAAACTGAATAACCGAACTTGGTCGGTGCAAAAACCAAAACACCGGCCTGGGAAATGGCCAAAACCGAAAAACCGAGGATCCCAACGCCCCCCTCCTCCATTGACACCTGCGGGCTCAAGAGTTTGACCTTTATCGATAAGATATGTTTCTCTGTCTTTACGTACACCATGGCGATTAGATTTAGAGATTTCTAGTGGGATTAGTTGCATGTTAGTAGCTCTGTGACCGTTTAGAGAGAAAATGTTCGGATACTGCACTGGGTTTAGAGCTGTTGGTTTGTCTGTCAACTGTTCTGCGACTGATTTGTTCGTTGAAACGGTCCTTAAGTCATTATTTATAGCCTATTTATTTGTATTTGTACTTATTTATTCCTCCAATCCCTAAATAATACATAATTAAATAGACATAGATTGAAAAGAAAACGAAAAAAAAAGTACAAATTAAGCAATTAAATCAATTTACATGATATATTGGAAAGAGAGGAGAGGGGCACATCTAGATAAACTAATGTTGTGTCACTTAAAGTTACATATAACAAAAGTCTTGAGATTTTTATTAAAAAGTGAAGGAAAAAATAGTTCAGTAAATTATGAAAATGTTTCATTAGTATTGAGCAAGGTACCAGCGCATGCAAAAGTGCTTTTCTAAATATATTTTTAGATGGTTTCTTCCTGATGAATTGCGGGATATTATTCCAAAAGAAACATCCAATAATGCTCGGGCAAAATCTCCTAAGATTAGTTAGAAATGAGGGTATAAAGATTTGATTGGATGATGCACTGTGGGTATTATAACTGTGTAGCTCAGATACTGGTGAAACAGGCATATTAGGAAACGTTTCTTGGTGGGAATAATCATAAAAGAGCATACATGTATACAGTTTAACAATGTCAGGAAATTTCAAAAGGTTTCACTTACGTACAGTTTCGCCTATGCATTGTTTGTGACAGTGATTGCATAGTACCATGTATCTGACATTGTTAGAATTGCAGTCAATGTGATGTGTAATAAATCTAGTTTCGACGATAGAACGAAAGGTACAGCTTGCAAGTCCATCAGTTACGTAGTTGTATGTTAAACAGTTGTGGCAAAACTGAGCTCTACGCAGACTGAGTAAGAAGCTATAGAATACAACAACTAAATAAGACAACATGATTTGGATAAATCTAGCCACATCCACACACTCTGGCAGCTTGAATGGAATCAATGAATGTGTATACGTAAGTGATCACAACAAAACGATAAAATCTAAACAGATTAACATATATTGCAAACGTGGGGGACAATAAACGCCCTTTGAAAGAATCAACAAGTTAATTGAAAAAATTAAAGCAAGCACCGATAAACCTGTGGCGGGTGATAGGAAAGACTATTATTTTGAGCTTTGGAAACTTCGATGGCGAGGGACAGAGGGACGAATCAAAGGGGCATTGTCACGTCATTTGGATAAACCCAAATACAGTCAAACCTGTATATAACGGTCACCCTTGGTTAGTGGCCAGATGACTGTTATATACAGGGTGACCGCTATATAAGGGTGAGAGCTTGTCTTGACAGAAGAGAAACTGTTGCAGTAGTGGCTGTTGGCTTAAGCAAGGCATTTGATTCTGTTTGTCACCCACTTTTGCTGGCCAAACTGAAAGCGTATGGTTTTACAGATGATGCTTTGGAACTTATGACTGCCTATCTTTTAGGTAGAAGACAAAGAGTTAAACTTGATGGGGTATATTCTCCGTGGAGAACTATTACAACCGGAGTACCACAGGGATCCTTGTTAGGTCCACTCTTATTTAATATGTACGTTCATGATCTTAATCACTTTGTTTCTAATACGTCCTTAAGGCTGTATGCTGATGACACCCTCGGATGTCTCACCGATGGTTCTGCAGTGTGTTATTAACTCTGACCTTAGCGTGCTATCAAGATGGTTCGGATTAAATTACTTACAGATTAATGCCGCTAAAACGCAAGCTGTTGCCATCGGGCCGTCATTATATGAATATGAATTGCATCTCAATAAGGTGAAGGTTGAGACGCAAGATACTCTTAAGATCTTAGGGTTAGACTTAGACAGTAAACTAAACTTTAAGGCGCATATAAAGGAAGAGCTGAAAAAAGCATGCGCAAAGGCTTCGGCCTTGCGTAGACTACGCAAGTTCATTCCGAAGTATGTAATGGAACGTCTCTACAAGGCATATGTTCTCCCACATCTTGAGTATTGCAGCCCTCTTTTGCTGGGTATGGGTAATGCTGAGACTACCAAAATGGAGAACACTAATTACTATCTATTAAGAAGTATCTTAGGCTTTCCGAGGTCTGTTTCATACGACTACCTCCTAAAAGTACTTAATATCAAGTCTTTGGAATAACGCCGGCAATTCCAGTCGCTAGTTATGTTATACAAGTGCTTGTACAGCCACGGAGCACCCTATATTATAAGTTTTTAAATCATAAGAATGTTAAATATAATTTACGTGGGCTCAGCACCAGGCTGGATCTTCCCCCATTCAACTTGGAGTATATGCATCGATCTTTTACCTTTTTAGTCAGTAAACTGTGGAATGCGTTGCCTCCAATGGTTAGAGAATCCAAAGACACTCTATCTTTTAAGCGGGCTCTTAACCCTTTGACCACTAAATATTGGTAAATATCATGTAAATCGAATAAAGGAGCCTGTGAAAATAATGTAAATCGAATAAAGAAGCCTGTAAATAACATGTAAATCGAATAAGGGAGCCTGTAAATATCATGTAAATCGAATAAAGGAGCCTGTAAATATCATGTAAATCGTATAAAGGAGCCTGTAAATATCATGTAAATTGAATAAAGGAGCCTGTAAATATCATGTAAATCGAATAAAGGAGCCTGTGTAAACTGTGGAATGCGTTACCTCCAATGGGGGCCTGTAAAAATCATGTAAATCGAATAAGGTAACCTGTAAATATCACGTAAATCAAATAAAGGAGCCTGTAAAAGTCATGTAAATCGAATAAGGGGGCCTGTAAATATCACGTAAATCGAATAAGGTAACCTGTAAATATCACGTAAATGGAATAAGGGAGCCTGTAAATATCATATAAATTGAATCAGGGAATCCTGCAAAAATCACGTAAATCGAGTAAAAGAGCCTTTAAAGAGCTGCTTTATAAATTGTTTTATTGTAATTCCATTGATCATAATGTAACACCCTTTTCAATCATTTACGATTCTAAGATTTCTGTGTCAGTCATTATAAATATAACCTTAATTTCTGCCTGTGTGACAACTTAAACCATCAATATTCATTCTGTTAATGTTTTACAGGAGACCACTCCTTACATTCACTCTACCATACTATATGAACAACGTGCATGCAGATTTTAGGAATCCTGAATTTCAATTTCTCCGCCGACAAATATTAAAAAGGTTTGACTGTTGTCATAAATAAATATCCAGTCCTTAATGCTTGCTTTAAACATGCAATACAACATTGCTGCATAAACATAATACCTGGGTTACTTCGCCTTCATAAACTAGTCTGTTCAGCGCAAATTGTGATATTATAATAATTGCCGTGTCTTCTTCCATAAAAATTCCAAATGATTTACATTAGAGTGATATAAAGGTTCATATGATTATTAATCGATTAGAGTCTGTGTAAAATACAAACTGGTATATAAAAGTATGCATCAACTACTATATAAGATATAAATACTCCAATTATTGGGGCTGGCGCATGGTCACTTACAACAAACAAATCATCCATATATTTTTCCTTTTTGGTGTGTTGTGCTTCCAGGAAATACATGTATGCAAGCCAACCCAAAAGGGTCTGAAATTAAATTCTGATTCCTAGAGAAAGGGAATCTTAAAGACAAAATTTTTTAAGGCGCGAAGCTAACCTGGGACTTTTGGAGCTGTTGGAGAATCAGAGTCCATACCGAGGAAACCTCTTTTGGGGTATTATCGATATTTTCTGGAACAACACATTTTATCCTTGGTTTAAATTTTTGTAACGTTTTTCAAACTAAGGAAAATAAAAGCTGTTGAAACCTCAAATTAAACCGCTATGGTTACATGCACAAATTGTCGTGTGTTATCATTTCATTGTCGGTTTTTCTTTTAACAATTTTGTTTTCAAGCACCTGCCCAAGAGACTGCAGGAGATCTTTTCTGGAATCCCATCATGAGGAAAGGCAAAACTGCATGCATGCAGATTTTAGTTTCTGCATATTCGCAGAACCCACTGTTTTCGCCTTTAAGTAATGCAATCCAACAATGACTGCTTGGTCTCTTGGCACCTAACAAAAACAATAAAACTACTCATCAGGACGAACCTAAAATGTATTTAAGTTATTTATATGTTTTATGCAGGTTTTGTATAAGCATCCATGTTAAAGCTGTATTTCACAGGTCAATTGCAAAATTCTACCCCCCTGAGGACAGGTTTTATTCTAGGAATTGGCCAGTGAGGACCACAGATATTATAAAGTTCTCAAAGCAAAAAGGAGAACTGTATCTTACTGTAACAGTGATACTTGCAATATTATTGACACTACATAAATAATGAAGACATAACACAATCATTTCAAAAAGCAGCGTTTTCTCTCTTCAGTGGTCTTTGGAATGAGCTATGCAAGCTCTTGGGAGCAGCCACCTGTGGCTGATAATGCAACTGTTCACTTATGAACATCAGTCCCATACATGTAAGTGTCCAGCCCCAGTTCGACATGTTTTCTGCTTCTTGATAGTGTCCCATTACAAAAGCTTTGACTTTACTTAGAAAACAAGACCTCAAAGCACCAGACCACATACTGTATTGCAAAATATCTCCAAAATATCAGTATAGTGTACAGCTATACTTACAAATCCTGAATTCAGAAGTTTCAATTCATTGGCCTGTACATGCTCTAACCTTTTTGTTTCAAATTCAGATAATTCCTAAACCCAAAGAAAAGGGTTAAATTAAGGCTTGTGTTTACCATTAGTTAAATTTTTGTAAGTGAGTAGTCAAACCTCAATTATCTGGACTCGTGGGGACTGAGCTGAATAGTCCGCATAATCGAAAATATGAATATTAATGAGCCAAAACTAAAAATCAAAGCTCAGTGAAATGCATTGCAGTAATACGATGCGCGTGAACTCAAAACGTGTATAGATTTGTCACTTGAAGCGAAACAAATTCAGTTTCAATACTTAATTAGAAAGGTAAAAGGTTTACTGTGGATCTTAAATATGGCTAATTGATATTCATAAAAAAATGGGACCAGCTAAGTAAGTCCGGATAATCGAGGTCCAGGTAATCGAGGTTCGACTGTAATCCTTAAAATGTATGTAACCAAAGCAGTTGAAAAAGAACCTACACACCAAGTCATTTACATGTACCATTTTTAACCACTAGTTTATCACTGAAGTTCGCCTATTTCATACACAATGCAAGCATAGAATTTGTCCCACATTGTTCAGATTCTCACATTATTCATGAGGCACAACAGATTTGATTCTGTACTATGGACAATGTACCGCTGAGCAACATTAAAATGTTCATTCAACTCTCTAAGACGTTAGTGGTCAGACTGGCTTACAGTGTAACTGTTATTGACACGCACCTTTTTCTACCTTGACAGTAGCTTTACGTGTAAATTAAGATGATAGCTACGGACGATTTCATACAGATGGAACATGTAACTAGATCTGAACAGGCATTTCTTTTTACTTTAGCAGTTGTCACTTCTGCATTTCCACATGGATCTTGAAGGATTAAGCAATCACAGCTTACAATGTATCATAAACGTTACACACATGCCAAGTTGCACCAATGTACAGTTTTACCTTTGAAGATTGATTTCTTTCATCCCCATCATCCAAAATTTCTGAATTATTTGAGGAGTGCCCTTATAGGCAAGACTTTTAATCTGTGCACAAGGTACCATGATTTGCATTTTGAAAACTCTGATTGCCACAGTGAAAGGGATGGTCAAGTAAAATGTTCATGTAACATTTAAATATTAAGATTTTTACAGGCTGGTTTTCACTAGCAACAGAATTGAGTTGGAGTCAGCATTGTAAGCCTTACAGTGATTATGTCGCTTACTTGTGAAAACTAGATTTTCAAAGACGGAAGCAGGACAGGAAGAAACAAACCAATGACAATGAGTGAGAAGGAGCACTTTGATAGGTTCATTCTGACACTTCTGCTTATGGCTCTGACAATCTACATTGTGGGTTGAACGTGTTGGGGCAGTCAACGTGATACAAGCAAAATTCACTCCAATTACCCCCCCTCAAACAATGTTGAACTGGGAGCATAGGAGAGACATTAACCAAGCAAAAGAAGTGTCAATGTTTGCTGAGAGCTTTTCAACATTGCCTGGGAGAGGTGGTGGTAGGGGGGGGGGGGGGGGGGTAGGGTGGATCTATGGTCATAATAATGATGCCGGGAGTAAAGGGCACCAATGCGAAAGGATTCTTAGAACTGTCCCAAGGACATCTGTCCTCCATTGTAGTTTATGGACAATACCATAGTAAGAGGAATCAAGAAAAAGGAAACATGCTGATCCTTCCAACTCTGATTCTGCTCACCTTATAACTCTGCTCATGATTCTGCCGACAACTGCGACTCAGATTCCCTCACTAGTGATAACCAGCCTAAGGTAAGATAAGATAAGATAAGATAAGATAACTTTATTTTAACATGGTAAAATTCATCAGTAAAAAATTTTACAAAATCCTATGCCTAATTACAACTTTGTCCAGGAATTAATTACTAAATATAAACTGCTTTACATGAATGCCGTGTCTGAGAAAAGAGTACAATTGCTAAGTTTATACAGAAAAGCGTCAAGGGACTCTGCTTGCTGTACATCAAGGTTTTAGCCAGAAGGAGTTGGAGACCAAATTCCCTTAAAATTCTAAATACTTTTAAGTGGAGACATGTTTCCTGGACATCCACTTTTCTATGTCTGACTAAAAGCTTGGCTATCCCCATGGGTCTGGATATTTGTCCATTCATACATGTAACAATGACATATCACTGGGGTCATATGCGAGTATAGCAGTTTTAACCATATGTGCTCCCCTTAAAGGCTTTGATAAAACAGCCCCAAACATAATGTAAGAGTAACACAGAATTTTTTTTTTAAGTTTATTAATGCCCCTTAATGTCCACTTTTTTATCATTCTGTGGAAAACATTTTCTTGTACTAATTTCTAGAAATTATGTATTAATTTCTAGAAATTAGTACATGTATATATTAGTGGGTTTCTGACATTGCTTTTTAAATGGGCTCCACAAATAACTCCAGCATACTATAAGCTATGTACCAAGCACAGTTATTGTTTTTGTCACCCTTCATGTACACTGTAGTGAGATACTATAGCTTTGTGCAGAACAAAGACACTTGCCAAACAAGCTAGAAAACCTATCCTTGATAACACATTTAGCTTCAGACACCTGTCAAATAGTCAAGGCTCTATATCCATACACAACAGGGGAAGATTACCATGTGAATTTAAAAGGTAAAAATTGAAGCAGATATTTCTGCCACCAATTGCATGACACACAATAGTTATTAAACCATGTGTACTGAGTAATTATCATTTATTTGTTTAAAGGATAACCTTAATAGTTCCAACTATATGCACCTTGTTCCATTTTCTTTATTGCTGTTGAAGATGCTATGCAATCAATGGTAGGTCAAGGTTGTTTACCATGTCAACGTTGTTCGCAAAGAGAGCTTTAGGTCATCAACTACCTGAAACTAAAACAAACAACTGTACTGAAATAATCTGTACAATAATATTCTCTAGACAAGAGAATGCTTGCCATTATTTTATAGTCCTTGATTACAGTCATTATACTACACGTATACAGTCAAACCTGTATTATGCAGTCTGACACCCTTGGGGATTCTCTAGAGTCCATTTAGGGCCTGTTTATATGAGGTTTTTCAGCCCACTTAACAGCCCACTTTACTGCGCTGGCTTGGCTCATGCCATATTTCTTCATAAAATTATGGTTATGTTTATATGAGAAAGTGGGCTGGCCCGCCTGCCTTCTCATATAAACACAACCAAAATTTTGTTGAGGAACATATTCTGTCAGTTACACAGGCCAGAAGTACCAGTAGCTATATTGGGCTAAAACACAATCAGGGTGGCAAAGTACAGCTATAGGGTACACTTAATTAAAAAAAAAATTCAACTTTACTTTATCTGTTATTTCATGCTGATGCATGGTTTCGAAGTACATGTCATGATTACTGATATGTAATATATCTGAGCATACACTTCTGGTTTTAGAGTTATATGTAATAGTTCATCAGAGTCATTTTTTTGAGGGTAGGAGGGACAGACAAAACAAATTTGTAATAGAAAAAAGGAACCATAATACGTAAGGCTTCAAATCAGTCATGATAAAACGCAGGCTGCAGACCATGCAGACTGTGCAGACCATGCAGAGTGGCAAATTTTTTGATTTCTTTCCAAAACAAATCCGATTTACATTTGATTGAGGTGTTTATACTTTTTTTCTTACTCTTTTGGCGACATTGGAACAGTTTCCATTTTGATGGACACCTCATGAGGTTATTTCGAGCTATTACCAATTTTGAGGAAAATAACACACAAACAGCTGAGATTAACTTTTGGCCTCTCATGCGAAAAGTAACATTCTTTGCAGTTGTCGGAAACTGGGGCTCACCAATTGCGTGACAATGAGCTCTCAAGTCAATCAATTCTAAGTGACTGATTTTGTGGTGACAAGTTGAATGTCAAGTGTAATCGAAGACTTTTTGTGATTTGATGGCTGTGTATTTTATTGATCGAGCCAGCTTGAATTGAGATGAGTTGTGTTGTAACCTGTTAGTCGTCGAACCTGTGAGACAATTAAACCAAGCTCAGTAGCAAACCTGTGAATTCAACCCTTTGTGATTTATTTTATGGGATACCGTAAACCAAACGTTTCCCACACGGTATCCATTCAGCATTTGCACAGCTGAACAGCTAGCAAGTGAACAGATAAGAAACAGCGGCTAGACAAGCCATTCGAAACAGATTGGTTGAAAGGCTGAATGGATGCAATCTTTTATCCAATGCCTAGGATCGAACCGCTAAATGGCAGAAGTAACATTCGATTGAAATTCAAAAGAAATTATGACGCTGTTCCTTCACACGCTTCACCATATCCATCAGATCGAGTCAGACAGCTTTGATTTGCAATCTGTGGGAAGAAATATATCAGCCTTTCAAACCAAGAGATTTTCCAACAAAAAGTGATTGGAGCCCCGGGAAACGTTTGACAAAAATAAAGCTGCATTCACGAAGCCGTTTTCAGTGCTGGAAATAATTATTTATAAGGAAAATACTGCAATCTAATAACAATTTTGAGTAGCACCACCACGTCTAGCCATAAGTAAACACAGGTTTAGATTGAGAAATACTCTTCGTTTTTAAAAAAGATATGGAAATCCTTGCCATGACTGTGCGGATCTAGTTTGTCCTGAGAGAAATTTACAGTGCATTCTCAAAGGCTAAAATTATGCCGCGAGCCAGTCAAAAAAATGGAAGCTGTTGCAATGTC
The DNA here is from genome assembly GCA_016490735.1 of Pachyseris speciosa. Classification (NCBI taxonomy): domain Eukaryota; kingdom Metazoa; phylum Cnidaria; class Anthozoa; order Scleractinia; family Pachyseridae; genus Pachyseris; species Pachyseris speciosa. Next base: position 222,509 of record JAEMWC010000414.1, on the reverse strand, counting down.
ACCCAAAGAGTAAGAAAAAAGCATAAACACCTAAATCAAATGCAAATCAGATTTAAAATAAGCAATCAAAAAATTTCCCAGTCTGCATGGTCTGCAGTCTGCGTTTTATCATGACCGGCTTCAAATTCACCCAGTCAAGCCAATTCTGAACCTGTACGAAACAGCATTACCTTATGATGCGAGCAGGTATATGACAGTTCAGCCAGACATGCAGGAGGATGGTTTATTCAAGTTATTTAGAAATCCAGCTTCTGAGAGTACTTGTAAGTGAATTTTGAATGAAATGTTACTGTAGGAGATTTAAATTGTTATACATGTAAGGCAAATAAAGTCCTATATTAAAATGACAATCTTATTATTGCATTATTCTCATGAATGTTTACAAAAAATCATGTTCAAGATTGCTTTTGCATAAGATGTCAAAACCAATAGCCAAGGTAAATCAATACCAACAGGCAATAAGTATGTTGTGTGTATTCACATGATGAAATGCACCTTTGGATGAGATTTGCTTTTTACTTGAATTTTTTTGTAAAAATCAAAACTCCCCACATCTGTAAATACCACATCTGTACTTTTCTCATCCATAACAAAAAAAACATGTAGAGCTATTTCACATTAATTTTAGTCAAGTGGTTCCTCAAAACCACACAGTAATACTGTAGGTTTTTTCAAGCAAGAAAGGTTTAAAATACACTCAGAAAAAAAGCACTTCAGTATTACAACATTGATCCTTTTCAACAAAACCACATCTTTCGGAGCCATAGCCCCTAAAATATTATTTTGCATAACAAGTAACTATAAGCTTCAGTTCAGTATTACAGCTGCTCTTTTGTGTTTACAAAGTTTTTTCCTTGGATTGTTCACCCTGATTCTGTTTTACACTGTAGTTGATTCAATTCTTTAAACACAAGAGTTAAGCCAAATTAATTCTTTTGTTTATGAATTGAATGAAAGACTTACTAAGAATTTGGTTTATGAACAGAGTTGATAATGTAAATTGACCACTGTACTGGGATTCGATTAGCTGACGTTTCGAGTGTTAGCCCTTCGTCAGAGCGAATAATCACTCAGCGCGACGAAGCGCTAACGACGAAGGGCTGACTATGAAGGGATAATGCTCGAAAAGTCAGCTAATCAAATCCCTGTATGGTGGTCAATTTACATTATCAACTCTGTTGATAAACCAAATTTTTGTGTTTTATGCCCCCACCGATGCAGCACCACAGTTTCTTTAGAAACTAATCCCCTTTATTACTAAGAATTCATTTTGCTAAATTTGATTGTAAGTTACACAACCCACCTCGATTAGCTTTGCTACATGCAGGTTGTGTATTTTTCTAAATTGTATATCATAAATTATTATGAATAAAGTGAAGTGAAAGTGAAGTGAAGTGACATGGGCTTCTTTCTGGACTAGTGTTGAAAATTTTCACTTACATGTACACTGTGTTTTTTAGCAGCAAAAGCATTTCCTTGCTAAGGCATTGAATATAACATATTAATTACTAGAAAATATACTGTACCCTCGTATTCTTAACAACCAAGACTGGTGTCAGGTCCTCAAACCATTTGCTTTCAAGAATCCTTCTGCTGTATCTAATTCAACCTGCCAAAATAAATTGCATTGATTTAATGAGTATCCACAATCATCACACTTTCTAGACTTTTGGGATGGTTACTTGAGAAACTTTATGGTATTTCATCAAGAAAGGAGACGAGACAGTTGTGTGTATGGCCTGTACTGAAACCCGTCTGTCGATTTTAATCCATTTCTTCAGTCTATCACTTAATGTTCACTGGTGCACTGCAGACCTATACACTTTAAATGGCAATTAAGTTTATTAATTGAAGCTTAATTTACCTTGTGTATGCAAGTTAAAACACATGCTTTGAAGTCAATATGGCTTTTTGCGGTGACACCGGTCCTCGATATTGAATATAAATAATATCTTCATGAGTCTTCAATTGATACCTGCGAAAAATGCAGCATATTTGAAGCTGATCATTTTGAGACAGATGCTTTATATTTATTTACAACGAGCGGTACGGGTGTTGCAATTATGTCTGCACCAAATCGTGGGACTTGTGAATAAAATAAAGCTTCATGTATTGATATAATCTATCTTGATAGAAACCCTTTTGTATTCAATAATTTTTCACTTTGAATCCGGACTAATGTAACCACTCTTTACCCTTGCAAATGAACGCCATTTCAGGTAGAATACATTTAAAGTATCGAGTGTTCGATCGTCCGTTGTGAAAGAGGAGCCGGTTCCAAAATTTTAAAACACAAGAAAATACAAAAAATAATCAACTTACCTCAGGAATAATCGAACAATCTTTCGCTTGCAGTTGAGCCATACTTTCCTAGTGGAAGACGTAACTTATTTTGAACATATCGCCAGTAACGGCGCCAAAATTATAGCGGCGCGGTTACCGAGATAAGTGAGCCCACACTGTCGCTGGCAGCGTTTGACTATTGAGCTTTGACATATACCACGTATATGGTATATTCAAAAATCGAGCCACAGCCCGAGCGTCCAGCCCGACTCATTTTTGAAGTGTTTTTTGGAATTTGCTTACTTATTTGACAGCCATTCTTCCTATTTGCCGCTTCATTTACAACTCTTTTTTCCCGGGTTCAATTACTTTAAAGGGGAGAAGAAACAAATGCTTCGATTTCAAGTTATTGAAAAGTTTGCATTCAACAGCCCACCCGGGCCTTCCTCACGTGAATGGTAACTTGAGGATTCTTCCTGCTCTGGCGAAACAACTAACTTAAAAACATCACGTTACACTAAAAAAATTATGCTTACCAGAAAATGACCCTGTTAATAACTTTTACGGGAACATTTACCCTATTTTCAGGAAACAACATTTCCATGTTATTTACATCTGATGTTCTTCAAATTATACTTCCAGAAATGACTTTCAATCATTATTTAGAGTAAATTAACAAGCTCCCCTAAAACATGAAAGTTTCATGTAAATTCAGTTTACAGGATTGTATCAATTTACATGTTATTTACAGGATAGTTTGAAACCATTTACATAAGTGAGATACTGTAAATCTACTTGAAATAATTTACATGTTATTTACAGGTTCGTCAATTTATACTACAAGAACATGGTCCTGTAAATAACTATTTACAGTTCATTTACATGATCCACTCTAACATGTAAATTTCTTGTAAATTTTATTTTACAAAACCTTAACATGTAAATTATAATTTACAAAACATGTAAATTCAGATTTACACTTTGGAAATTGGATTTACATGCGCGTGTAAATTTTCAACTTTTCCAGTGTTTATGAGGTTTTTTCGAGCCATTTTCCTCCAAAAGGCCCCCAGGCTGGCATCCTTAAGCTGGAATGTGGGTAAAGGCAAGCCTTTGAAAGAAGCCAGAGGTGCGAGACGGTTTCTTGTTGAATGAGACGCTAAATCTGCTTCGTAGCCAATATGGCGGTAGATGGCCGAAGCTGTCTCTCTGCTAACTTTGTGGAAGGATTCCAGGGCCTACCAAGGCAATTTGGGCTAGTTTTGACTGGTAAAAAGTTCAATCGACGTCATATTTTCCTGGTAGTGCTGGGTGGCCCGACACTTACAAAAAAACTTGGAAATAGGAAATGGAAGGGTTCTGTGTTCCTGGAATAGTTGACGTTCCCAGAATTCTTTTGGGGCGTGAACAAGACAACTTGGGATACGCGAGATTGGCTCCAATAAAATCAGGCTAAAGCGTGGCTTGCGGAAAAAGTGAGAGGAAAATTTCCCTCCAGATGCCAAGGGCTGGCTTTAAGGTTTGCTGTAAGTGTAGAATTTTGATTTTTGGGCAATGTTTTTTCTTAAAAAGTTGACCACGAAAATGTGTAATTTTTGTTGTTGTTCTTTGGTCAAAAGACTGGCATTTTGGGCTTTGCTGCCAAAAAAATTGTGCTGTGCAGCGGAATTCGGGTATTGTTGTCGGTTTTTTGGATTTGATAATTGCAAAAAGTACCATTTAGTGCTATTTGCACATTATTATGTCTTTGTGACAAAAATTTAAACAAGAAATAAATCATAAAAGCAAAAGCGGTATATTATACGCCAATTGGCGTCTTTGGGAGTCAAGGGTTAATGTTCATATGACTTGAAGAGCTTTTTAAACTTTTAATTTTTTTAAATTTTGTACATAGATTAATTACTAGTTAGTATTTAGGAACTGTTTATTTATTAATTGATTAATTTTATCCTTTTACATTTGGTACAATTTTCTTCTTTTACATTCGTACACAAGTACACGTTTTAACGAGCACTTAGGAGCTCCTTGGTGTTACGTGTATAAATTAAGTATTGTATTGTATTGTATTGTATTGTATATACAGGGTGACCGCTATACACAGGTTTCCTTAAAACTCTATTGGAAGTCAATAACTAACATTTGTATGTGCAAATACCTGTAATCACTCAATTTACATTTTATTGACAATAACAATTAACAACAAGGACGTGAATGCTGTAGCCGTTGTAAGAAGAAAATCTGACCAAGTCTACACAGAAAAAGCCGTCGACCATCACCCAAATACCTTGAGCAAAGAATTCGAGGTCACTGGCCACGTACCTAACTTAATCGCTACTTGGTTAACCAGATTTTTGAAGAGGCACACAAACTGTAGAAAAGTGCTTATAAAGGGGATGCGAGTTCATAGCCTGCGTAGCTGGTGGTATTGTAGGTGCGCGGAGGAGGAGGAGTCGGCGAAGCCGTTGAAAGCGAGCGGCGAAGCCGGGACAACGAGCAACGTAAGCTGCGAAAAACGCCTGCTCCCCATTCTCCTGGCAGGTTCGCCTCTAGCTTTCAGCGGCTCTTTCCTACCATACCGCCAGCTACGCAGGCTAGCGAGTTAACAGATGAGGCGGCTTCGGTCTCGAGGCTCCCTGTGAATACATTATTGGAGGTGACAATTTCTCCTGTGAAGTGAAGCTGATAAAAAAGAAATTTGACGCCGAGCGCTATCATGATCTATAAAGGAATGTGAACACTACGGCTGCTACAGTTAAGCCTGGTTCACACGTGCGACGCAAATGCAAGTGTAAATGCAAATGCAAATGCAAGGAAATACACGTGTGAACTACCGTAACGGAAATGCAAATGCAAGCGCAAGCGCCGACGCAAGAAATGGAAAAATTTTCATTTTCTTGCGCTTGCATTTGCGCTTGCGTTTGTATTTCACACGTGTCAACCCGGGCAACGCAAACGCAAATGCAAACGCAAGGTAACAAAACACTTGTTCCATGCCTCCACGGTTGAAGTTGAACCCAAGATGGCGTCTTCCACGTGTGCGGGTTCGGTTGGGGATTTCTCACTGTTTTTTTAAATTCCGTTTAAAGCAACAAACCCATAAAATGAAATATTAAAACACACAAGGGACACCCCCTTTTACCCAGCGTGGTTTATTTCCCCTGCCAGTTTTAATATCAAGGTGGTACCTTCACATAGTAGGAACTAATCCTTCTAATGATATACTTTGTACACGATAAAAACGTCTGGACACGTCTTTTTCGTCTCTTTATCAGTCGGTAAGCGAAAAGTAGGAAAAGTAGTAGTATCAAAACCTCCATCTCGTCCGCCATCTTGAAAAAAACTTCGACTGCGCTTGCGTATCTCACCTTCCTTGCGTTTGCGTTCGACGTGTGAACATCGTTTGCATTTGCGCTTGCAATTGCATTTGCGTCGCACGTGTGAACCAGCCTTTACAGTAACAGTTACAGTTACAATTGGCCATTTCGAAGTTGCGCAGGGAACTGGGGCGAGTTTCAAATTTTAACCAATCGACAAATTGGCACCATCATATGAAAGATAACGTTGAGATTCGCCATTTGACCAAGTTTGATGCGTTTTGGTTTAACAGAGGCCAAGTTATGGACCTTAAAACTTAGTTCAAAATCTATACAAACGTCTCTAACTTTGAGAGTGCGTCCCCCAAAACTTATAAAGTGTTTAAAATGTGCATTGAAGCTATTTGCCTCGTCACATGGCCTCGATTGAATGACGGGGACGAAGTGGATTGCACCTTGAAAACGTTAGCCCAACTTCTTCAAATTTTGCCGTTGTATGTAAAGTAAGTAGTGTATTAGGCACCGATTACTCCTTTTTTTTGCTGTGGTTTCTCATTAAATTGCTGTGGAATACATTAATGTCGATGACGTAATTATAGTGGATGTATTCCTTTACACAACAGAGACAGTGGATGAATTCCTTAGGATAATAACAGTGGATGTATTTCTTTACATAACAGAGAGCGGATGTCATCTATTCGAGAAACCGCTTGGTTCTGACTGTTCTTTTATTAAGCGGTAGCTCCGTTCACACAACCAAAACACACACATGACAGAAATTTTAACCGAAAACTGCGTTCTCTTCTATCTCAATACTGAAAACCCCGATACTATCTGACCTCTCAGCTTTGGCGATGAGAGATGTGTGAGAGAAAATAAATTCTTAGCTAACTTTTTTCGTTTTCCGCTCCGTTAGTCATGCACGCGTTATGCAAAACGGATCTCTGCTCTTCTCTCAACCCTATATTTGCATACAAACTCTAAAGTAAAAAAGCCCATGGGACACCCTTGAAACCACTGCCATTCAACAACGACAATAGACGGCTTACGTTGTTTGGAACGATCAATATAAACACGCGACTAATATGAATTACACGTTTCTTGAGAGACAAACATAAACTTTATTGTCTTTTCTCAGCGAATACAGAAACAATACAGAAAGTGATTTGAAATGAATAAGCGTCAGTCATCCTCTTAAAATTCGTGTGGAGAAAAAATCAATAGTCTTCATCTTCGCTTGGAAGATAATGACTCCTCTTAAAAGTTTCTGAATCAAAGTGTTGCACTGCGTGACAACAAGAATGTTTTGGAACAACACGTTTCTTGAATCATTATTAGCGAATACAGAAAGATTAAAATACACAATGAATAAAAATCAATCAAGTTTCTCTATACTGCAAAAGACTTTAAACTTTCCCTCGCCGTATATTTTCTAGTAAAGTTATATCAAAGATTTCCCTTCTGCTCCTCAATTCTATTGTTTTCCCTCCTTTTCTTCCTCCTCCTCCTCCTCCTCAATTCTATTGTTTTCCCTCCTCCTCCTCCTCCTCCTCCTCCTCCTCCTCCTCCTCAATTCTATTGTTTTCACTCCTCCTCCTCCTCCTCCTCCTCAGTTCTATTGTTTTTCCTCCTCCTCCTCCTCAATTCTATTGTTTTTCCTCCTCCTCCTCCTCAATTCTATTGTTTTTCCTCCTCCTCCTCAATTCTATTGTTTTTCCTCCTCCTTCTCCTCAATTCTATTGTTTTCCCTCCTCCTCCTGAATTCTGTTTTCCTCCTCCTCCTCCTCCTCCTCCTCCTCCTCCTCCTCAATTCTATTGTTTTCCCTCCTCCTCCTCTTCCTCCTCCTCCTGAATTCTGTTTTCCTCCTCCTCCTCCTCCTCCTCCTCCTAAATTCTATTGTTTTTCCTCCTCCTCCTCCTCAATTCTATTGTTTTTCCTCCTCCTCCTCCTCAATTCTATTGTTTTTCCTCCTCCTCCTCCTCAATTCTATTGTTTTCCCTCCTCTTCCTCCTCCTCCTCCTCCTCCTCCTCCTTCTCCTCCTCAATTCTATTGTTTTTCCTCCTCCTCCTCCTCCTCCTCCTCAATTCTATTGTTTTTCCTCCTCCTCCTCCTCAATTCTATTGTTTTTCCTCCTCTTCCTCCTCCTCCTCCTCCTCCTCCTCCTCCTCCTCCTCCTCCTCAATTCTATTGTTTTTCCTCCTCCTCCTCCTCCTCAATTTTATTGTTTTTCCTCGTCCTCCTCCTCCTCAATTCTATTGTTTTTCCTCCTCCTCCTCAATTCTATTGTTTTTCCTCCTCCTCCTCCTCAATTCTATTGTTTTTCCTCCTCCTCCTCCTCAATTCTATTGTTTTCCCTCCTCTTCCTACTCCTCCTCCTCCTCCTCCTCCTCAATTCTATTGTTTTTCCTCCTCCTCCTCAATTCTATTGTTTTTCCTCCTCCTCCTCAATTCTATTGTTTTCCCTCCTCCTCTTCAATTCTATTGTTTTCCCTCCTCCTCCTCCTCTTCCTCCTCCTCCTGAATTCTGTTTTCCTCCTCCTCCTCCTCCTCCTCCTCCTCAATTCTATTGTTTTCCCTCCTCCTCCTCTTCCTCCTCTTCCTCCTCTTCCTCAATTCTGTTTTCCTCCTCCTCCTCCTCAATTCTATTGTTTTCCCTCCTCCTCCTCCTCCTCTTCCTCCTCCTCCTGAATTCTGTTTTCCTCCTCCTCCTCCTCCTCCTCCTCCTCCTCCTCCTCAATTCTATTGTTTTTCCTCCTTCTCCTCCTCAATTCTATTGTTTTTCCTCCTCCTCCTCCTTCTCCTCCTCAATTCTATTGTTTTTCCTCCTCCTCCTCCTCCTCTTCCTCCTCCTTAATTCTATTGTTTTTCCTTCTCCTCCTCCTCCTCTTCCTCCTCCTTAATTCTATTGTTTTTCCTCCTCCTCCTCAATTCTATTGGTTTCCCTCCTCCTCCTCCTCCTCCTCTTCCTCCTCCTCCTCAATTCTGTTTTCCTCCTCCTCCTCCTCCTCCTCCTCAATTCTATTGTTTTCCCTCCTCCTCCTCCTCCTCGTTTCTATTGTTTTCCCTCCTCCTCCTCCTCTTCTTCCTCCTCCTCAATTCTATTATTTTCCCTCCTTCTCCAGAGCCACCACCACCACCGCCAGAACTACCGCCGCCACCAGAACCACCACCACCACCGCCACCACCACAATTCTATTGTTTTCCACCACCACAATTATATTGTGGTGGCGGTGGTGGTGGTGGTGGTGGTGGTGGTGGTGGCGGTGTCGGTGGGGGCTCTGGAGGAGGAGGGAAAATAATAGAATTGAGGAGGAGGAGGAAGAGGAGGAGGAGGAGGAGGAGGGAAAACAATAGAAACGAGGAGGAGGGAAAACAATAGAATTGAGGAGGAGGAGGAGGGAAAGTAACAGAATTGAGGAGGAGGAGGAAGAGGAGGAGAAAAAGTAACAGAATTGAGGAGGAGGAGGAAGAGGAGGAGGAGGAGGGAAAACAATAGAATTGAGGAGGAGGAGGAGGAAAAACAATAGAATTGAGGAGGAGGAGGAGGAGGAGGAGGAGGAGGAAGAAAAGGAGGGAAAACAATAGAATTGAGGAGCAGAAGGGAAATCTTTGATATAACTTTACTAGAAAATATACGGCGAGGGAAAGTTTAAAGTCTTTTGCAGTATAGAGAAACTTGATTGATTTTTATTCATTGTGTATTTTAATTTTTCTGTATTCGCTAATAATGATTCAAGAAACGTGTTGTTCCAAAACATTCTCGTTGTCACGCAGTGCAACACTTTGATTCAGAAACTTTTAAGAGGAGTCATTATCTTCCAAGCGAAGATGAAGACTATTGATTTTTTCTCCACACGAATTTTAAGAGGATGACTGACGCTTATTCATTTCAAATCACTTTCTGTATTGTTTCTGTATTCGCTGAGAAAAGACAATAAAGTTTATGTTTGTCTCTCAAGAAACGTGTAATTCATATTAGTCGCGTGTTTATATTGATCGTTCCAAACAACGTAAGCCGTCTATTGTCGTTGTTGAATGGCAGTGGTTTCAAGGGTGTCCCATGGGCTTTTTTACTTTAGAGTTTGTATGCAAATATAGGGTTGAGAGAAGAGCAGAGATCCGTTTTGCATAACGCGTGCATGACTAACGGAGCGGAAAACGAAAAAAGTTAGCTAAGAATTTATTTTCTCTCACACATCTCTCATCGCCAAAGCTGAGAGGTCAGATAGTATCGGGGTTTTCAGTATTGAGATAGAAGAGAACGCAGTTTTCGGTTAAAATTTCTGTCATGTGTGTGTTTTGGTTGTGTGAACGGAGCTACCGCTTAATAAAAGAACAGTCAGAACCAAGCGGTTTCTCGAATAGATGACATCCGCTCTCTGTTATGTAAAGAAATACATCCACTGTTATTATCCTAAGGAATTCATCCACTGTCTCTGTTGTGTAAAGGAATACATCCACTATAATTACGTCATCGACATTAATGTATTCCACAGCAATTTAATGAGAAACCACAGCAAAAAAAAAAAAGGAGTAACGGTGCCTAATACACTACTAAAGTAATTCCATTCTACCGAGTCATAAGCTTTCTCAGAAGCTAAAAAGTTGACAGCAACTCCTGGGATGTCGTTCTGCCTAGTGTATTCCATTATATCTGAAATCAAACTGATACTTTCTCCTATAAACCTTCCTTTTACGTAACCTGATTGCCCAGGGTGGATTAGAATTGGTAGCACTAGCTTTTGTCGCGATCTTATAATCTACTTTTAGTAGGGATACAGATCTCCAGTTCTTTACATACTACAATCTTGGACGGAATAAAATGGACTAATTAACCCCCATCCCCCCCTAAGCAATGATGAAGGCGCGCGAAGAGCAAAACGCGCCATTTTGGCATCATTGAAATGGGGGGGAGGGGTGGTCCAAATGTTCCATTTATTGTGTCCAAGATTGTATCAAGACTGTGAACGTCACGAAACAATGGGTGCGGGTAATTAGACAGCCCTCTGTCAACTCGTTAAACGCAATTAAACACAGGTCTCTGACGCAGTCACGCGCGTCATCTGTTTACGGTGTGCACTCTAAGTTAAGGCATTACACGCGGGATATTTTCGGCAACATGAAGAATATATAACGGTGAATTGTTATGTGACTTTCGGAAATAGCAGAGGAGGTGATAAAGAACATTGTTATTACCGAAAAATATCTTTCAACATGCCAGGGAGAAAAAGAATACCCGAGGAAACAAAGGCTACAATTAGAGCGCTTAAAAACACAACACCTCTCACGCTAGAAGAAATTGCTCTACGATGTAGAATTTCGAAAACAAGCGTGCAACGCATAGCAAGCACAGAGGACAAAGTGCGAGAGAACCGTAGAACGTTTTGTGGAAGGAAGAAAAAACTCACTCCAGAACAAGAGGCATTAATTCTTCGAAGTCTAGTAGAATTGAGAGACCAAGAGGGCTCCTTTTCCTCACGGCGTCTGATGGAGCGGACAGGAATTCATCATGTCACCGACCGAACTGTTAGGCGTTTACTAAATAGAAATGGTTACTTCTTCCTTCAGGCACGCAAAAAGGGGCTAATGAGTCAGACCGACAAAGACCAGAGAGTGGAGTTTGCCCGGAAAATGCAAGCAGAATACTCCCCGAGTGTTTGGACAGATTCCCTCGCCTTCTACTTGGATGGTGTCTCATTCGTGTACAAGACTAATCCACTGGACCAAGCACGCGCCCCCAAAGGGAGAGTATGGAGAAAAAGATCTGAGGGCCTCACACAAGGGTGCTTGGCCAAAGGCAGTAAATCTGGAACGGGAGGAAAAGTGGCCAAGTTCATGGTAGCAATAAGTCACGGCAAAGGAGTGCTTGTTTGTGAAAGATACGAAAAACTGGATGGATACTATTTCGCATCTTTTATTGACCAGCATTTCAACACAATGTTTGAGCGATCATGCAAAGGATTCAGTCGACTGTGGTTGCAAGACGGTGATCCTTCACAAAACAGCAAAGCAGCCCGTGAGGCTATGGCCCGTTGCCATTGTGAACTTTTAAAAATTCCACCGCGAAGTCCAGACTTGAATCCAATAGAGAACGTATATTCCACATTGTCTCTAAGAAGTTGGCGAAAGATGCGCTTGAAAGAGGCATAACGCATGAATCATATGAACAGTTTTGTGAAAGGGTACAAAGAACGATTAGTGGTATTTCACAACAACTGATAGACAGAACTATACAGTCTATGAGCTCTCGCGTGGCCGACATAATAAGAAATAGTGGCGAAAGACTGAAATATTGAATCTTAACATGTGTAGGGCACTTGAATTATGTCCAAATGACGTTTTCACGTATTTGCGACGGTTTACGATCTATTTCATACGATTTCAAGCGTGTTTGTGACGGTTTTTAACGATTTAGTACGATTTCGGGCTAATTTCAATAAAATATGAGTTAATGTTTGTTATTTATTTTCAAATGTCAAAATCGTAGAAAATCGTTTAAAACCGTTGTTAATTGTTCGTAAACCGTGCCAGTGTACAAATTTGTAAACAAAAATCGTTTTCAATTTTCAAACATGAAAATATCTTTACAACAGAAATAAAATATCAGCCGACAAATATCGCCAAGGGGACGTTTATTTTCCTTAAACTAGCGCGAGGGACAGTACCTGTGCGTTGGTGGTGCTCGCGATCGCGCGTAGCGCGCCGGACAGTTGAATTATTACGAGCAACTAGGATTCAACTATCGCATTCGCCTGGTTTTTTTTTTTTTTTTTCCTCTGTTCGTATCATCTTTTTTCGGGAAAATTTTCAAGCCAAAGTCATTTTTTGTTTTGTTTTGTTGTTGTTTTTGTTTTGTCTTTGTTTTTTATTCGGATTCTCTTTTAATTATCCCGACTTTTCGTAAATAAGTGGTGTAATGCAGTTTACTTTAGTCTAGACTTGATTAATTAACAGTTACCTTATTTCATTCAAGATTATATTCTACGTGAATATCTTTTGCAATTCAATAGTAAAACTGCTCTTTTACTGGCAAGTTCCGTTGGGGAATTGACAAATGAATACACAAATCGCGAGCGATCACTGCTTGACCAGTTCATCGGAAAATTGATTCTCTCTGATTCATTTATTGACTTAAGATCAATTCAGCAAAACATCTAGCACACGGTTGAATGGACAATTGTTCGTTCTGCGGAATCTGCCTCTGAAACTGAAAAGCCCTCCATCGTACTGCCATCATTTCTGTCTCCATTTGGTCGATTACCCCTCCCTTCACGTATACGAAGTCGTGCTTTGTGGTGCAAAAAATCGGGGTGTCGTTGTTAAATTCAAGATCTTTAGAAAAATGTGATTTTGGAGCCGGCAGGTGCACCGGCTGGCCCTCGAGCATTAATAGTAAATCGTGCCACTGGATAATCTGTGAATTCCATCTGAAGTCGTTTAAGAAAATGACCTCTGCCTTTTCAGCACCGACCCAGGCGAAAGTGGATGTGGCGGGATTAGTGAAAGACTTGTAAACAGTGTTTAAAGGATTAAGTAAAAATGTCTTGCCTGTATTGGCAGGGCCCTTGATTAGAATGTTGCGCAATTTTCCCCTCCCCTGTTCTAGGAGATCTCTCACAGCTTCGGTAAAAATCTCACGTGGTTCCACGTGAGTAGCTGTTGAGCGCATTCCGCCCACCGACCGCCGCACTCAGCGGTGCAAGGGTCCGGCCTGCAGACGTTTTTCCAAGATCTGAAGTCTTGTCAGTTTACTTCTTTGTAGCACCTCACTCGCCTTCTCCATCTCCCAGGCCGTTGAAATACATTCCTCTACAACTCTGTTGCCCCTGTTCATCACGAACTCTGCTAGATCGGTCTTTCCCTCAGCCTTTTGGGCGCTCGCGAGCACTCCACTTGCTCCTTAAGTATTGCCAGATCGGTAGCCACCTCTTAATTTTGTTTAGTTTAATGACCATGTGATAATGCTTCCCTTGCTTTTTATGGTTTTCCTGGCAACAAGTCCACTGAATTACTTTCGTTTTGGGTCCCTCACAATTCAAAACAGCCTCACAAACGGCATCTGCGAACGACTGTCTGTCCGGGAAAATGCTGAGATCAGCTTGGCTATAGGTTATTAAGTACACGCTTCTCACTTTGGCTGGCTGCAATTCGTCAAGGGAACTTTCCGACTGTGAACCACTAGATACATACTGAGAGAGCAGCTCCATCGTTATGTTCTTACGAATTTCGTTGACAAGTATAAGCCGAAATATTGAATCGTTACGGTACTTTTAATTTCCCGCGCAGTAAATTAGGAAAAGCATTCCTCAGACAGAATAGAAAGCCGACTTAGTTGAGGCGCGAACTTGACATTTTGACTCCGAATATGGCTCTGATTTATGCATCTTTTGTTTCCATGTTAAGAAAGTATCTAAAACGCTTAACATAGCATCTGATGAGTGTCATGGAGAACATTTTTTTTAGTCTCGCCTGGGTATGCATTCACTGTCAGGTTTGCATTCTGATCAAAAGTTTAACTTTTCAGCGAGCAACTGATACCTTAATCGCGCCATTACCATATTTAACCCCAGTAGTCACGCCAGTGGGAATCTCGACTGTATCAAGACTGTGAACGTCACGAAACAATGGGTGCGGGTAATTAGACAGCCCTCTGTCAACTCGTTAAACGCAATTAAACACAGGTCTCTGACGCAGTCACGCGCGTCATCTGTTTACGGTGTGCACTCTAAGTTAAGGCATTACACGCGGGATATTTTCGGCAACATGAAGAATATATAACGGTGAATTGTTATGTGACTTTCGGAAATAGCAGAGGAGGTGATAAAGAACATTGTTATTACCGAAAAATATCTTTCAACATGCCAGGGAGAAAAAGAATACCCGAGGAAACAAAGGCTACAATTAGAGCGCTTAAAAACACAACACCTCTCACGCTAGAAGAAATTGCTCTACGATGTAGAATTTCGAAAACAAGCGTGCAACGCATAGCAAGCACAGAGGACAAAGTGCGAGAGAACCGTAGAACGTTTTGTGGAAGGAAGAAAAAACTCACTCCAGAACAAGAGGCATTAATTCTTCGAAGTCTAGTAGAATTGAGAGACCAAGAGGGCTCCTTTTCCTCACGGCGTCTGATGGAGCGGACAGGAATTCATCATGTCACCGACCGAACTGTTAGGCGTTTACTAAATAGAAATGGTTACTTCTTCCTTCAGGCACGCAAAAAGGGGCTAATGAGTCAGACCGACAAAGACCAGAGAGTGGAGTTTGCCCGGAAAATGCAAGCAGAATACTCCCCGAGTGTTTGGACAGATTCCCTCGCCTTCTACTTGGATGGTGTCTCATTCGTGTACAAGACTAATCCACTGGACCAAGCACGCGCCCCCAAAGGGAGAGTATGGAGAAAAAGATCTGAGGGCCTCACACAAGGGTGCTTGGCCAAAGGCAGTAAATCTGGAACGGGAGGAAAAGTGGCCAAGTTCATGGTAGCAATAAGTCACGGCAAAGGAGTGCTTGTTTGTGAAAGATACGAAAAACTGGATGGATACTATTTCGCATCTTTTATTGACCAGCATTTCAACACAATGTTTGAGCGATCATGCAAAGGATTCAGTCGACTGTGGTTGCAAGACGGTGATCCTTCACAAAACAGCAAAGCAGCCCGTGAGGCTATGGCCCGTTGCCATTGTGAACTTTTAAAAATTCCACCGCGAAGTCCAGACTTGAATCCAATAGAGAACGTATATTCCACATTGTCTCTAAGAAGTTGGCGAAAGATGCGCTTGAAAGAGGCATAACGCATGAATCATATGAACAGTTTTGTGAAAGGGTACAAAGAACGATTAGTGGTATTTCACAACAACTGATAGACAGAACTATACAGTCTATGAGCTCTCGCGTGGCCGACATAATAAGAAATAGTGGCGAAAGACTGAAATATTGAATCTTAACATGTGTAGGGCACTTGAATTATGTCCAAATGACGTTTTCACGTATTTGCGACGGTTTACGATCTATTTCATACGATTTCAAGCGTGTTTGTGACGGTTTTTAACGATTTAGTACGATTTCGGGCTAATTTCAATAAAATATGAGTTAATGTTTGTTATTTATTTTCAAATGTCAAAATCGTAGAAAATCGTTTAAAACCGTTGTTAATTGTTCGTAAACCGTGCCAGTGTACAAATTTGTAAACAAAAATCGTTTTCAATTTTCAAACATGAAAATATCTTTACAACAGAAATAAAATATCAGCCGACAAATATCGCCAAGGGGACGTTTATTTTCCTTAAACTAGCGCGAGGGACAGTACCTGTGCGTTGGTGGTGCTCGCGATCGCGCGTAGCGCGCCGGACAGTTGAATTATTACGAGCAACTAGGATTCAACTATCGCATTCGCCTGGTTTTTTTTTTTTTTTTCCTCTGTTCGTATCATCTTTTTTCGGGAAAATTTTCAAGCCAAAGTCATTTTTTGTTTTGTTTTGTTGTTGTTTTTGTTTTGTCTTTGTTTTTTATTCGGATTCTCTTTTAATTATCCCGACTTTTCGTAAATAAGTGGTGTAATGCAGTTTACTTTAGTCTAGACTTGATTAATTAACAGTTACCTTATTTCATTCAAGATTATATTCTACGTGAATATCTTTTGCAATTCAATAGTAAAACTGCTCTTTTACTGGCAAGTTCCGTTGGGGAATTGACAAATGAATACACAAATCGCGAGCGATCACTGCTTGACCAGTTCATCGGAAAATTGATTCTCTCTGATTCATTTATTGACTTAAGATCAATTCAGCAAAACATCTAGCACACGGTTGAATGGACAATTGTTCGTTCTGCGGAATCTGCCTCTGAAACTGAAAAGCCCTCCATCGTACTGCCATCATTTCTGTCTCCATTTGGTCGATTACCCCTCCCTTCACGTATACGAAGTCGTGCTTTGTGGTGCAAAAAATCGGGGTGTCGTTGTTAAATTCAAGATCTTTAGAAAAATGTGATTTTGGAGCCGGCAGGTGCACCGGCTGGCCCTCGAGCATTAATAGTAAATCGTGCCACTGGATAATCTGTGAATTCCATCTGAAGTCGTTTAAGAAAATGACCTCTGCCTTTTCAGCACCGACCCAGGCGAAAGTGGATGTGGCGGGATTAGTGAAAGACTTGTAAACAGTGTTTAAAGGATTAAGTAAAAATGTCTTGCCTGTATTGGCAGGGCCCTTGATTAGAATGTTGCGCAATTTTCCCCTCCCCTGTTCTAGGAGATCTCTCACAGCTTCGGTAAAAATCTCACGTGGTTCCACGTGAGTAGCTGTTGAGCGCATTCCGCCCACCGACCGCCGCACTCAGCGGTGCAAGGGTCCGGCCTGCAGACGTTTTTCCAAGATCTGAAGTCTTGTCAGTTTACTTCTTTGTAGCACCTCACTCGCCTTCTCCATCTCCCAGGCCGTTGAAATACATTCCTCTACAACTCTGTTGCCCCTGTTCATCACGAACTCTGCTAGATCGGTCTTTCCCTCAGCCTTTTGGGCGCTCGCGAGCACTCCACTTGCTCCTTAAGTATTGCCAGATCGGTAGCCACCTCTTAATTTTGTTTAGTTTAATGACCATGTGATAATGCTTCCCTTGCTTTTTATGGTTTTCCTGGCAACAAGTCCACTGAATTACTTTCGTTTTGGGTCCCTCACAATTCAAAACAGCCTCACAAACGGCATCTGCGAACGACTGTCTGTCCGGGAAAATGCTGAGATCAGCTTGGCTATAGGTTATTAAGTACACGCTTCTCACTTTGGCTGGCTGCAATTCGTCAAGGGAACTTTCCGACTGTGAACCACTAGATACATACTGAGAGAGCAGCTCCATCGTTATGTTCTTACGAATTTCGTTGACAAGTATAAGCCGAAATATTGAATCGTTACGGTACTTTTAATTTCCCGCGCAGTAAATTAGGAAAAGCATTCCTCAGACAGAATAGAAAGCCGACTTAGTTGAGGCGCGAACTTGACATTTTGACTCCGAATATGGCTCTGATTTATGCATCTTTTGTTTCCATGTTAAGAAAGTATCTAAAACGCTTAACATAGCATCTGATGAGTGTCATGGAGAACATTTTTTTTAGTCTCGCCTGGGTATGCATTCACTGTCAGGTTTGCATTCTGATCAAAAGTTTAACTTTTCAGCGAGCAACTGATACCTTAATCGCGCCATTACCATATTTAACCCCAGTAGTCACGCCAGTGGGAATCTCGACTGTATCAAGACTGTGAACGTCACGAAACAATGGGTGCGGGTAATTAGACAGCCCTCTGTCAACTCGTTAAACGCAATTAAACACAGGTCTCTGACGCAGTCACGCGCGTCATCTGTTTACGGTGTGCACTCTAAGTTAAGGCATTACACGCGGGATATTTTCGGCAACATGAAGAATATATAACGGTGAATTGTTATGTGACTTTCGGAAATAGCAGAGGAGGTGATAAAGAACATTGTTATTACCGAAAAATATCTTTCAACATGCCAGGGAGAAAAAGAATACCCGAGGAAACAAAGGCTACAATTAGAGCGCTTAAAAACACAACACCTCTCACGCTAGAAGAAATTGCTCTACGATGTAGAATTTCGAAAACAAGCGTGCAACGCATAGCAAGCACAGAGGACAAAGTGCGAGAGAACCGTAGAACGTTTTGTGGAAGGAAGAAAAAACTCACTCCAGAACAAGAGGCATTAATTCTTCGAAGTCTAGTAGAATTGAGAGACCAAGAGGGCTCCTTTTCCTCACGGCGTCTGATGGAGCGGACAGGAATTCATCATGTCACCGACCGAACTGTTAGGCGTTTACTAAATAGAAATGGTTACTTCTTCCTTCAGGCACGCAAAAAGGGGCTAATGAGTCAGACCGACAAAGACCAGAGAGTGGAGTTTGCCCGGAAAATGCAAGCAGAATACTCCCCGAGTGTTTGGACAGATTCCCTCGCCTTCTACTTGGATGGTGTCTCATTCGTGTACAAGACTAATCCACTGGACCAAGCACGCGCCCCCAAAGGGAGAGTATGGAGAAAAAGATCTGAGGGCCTCACACAAGGGTGCTTGGCCAAAGGCAGTAAATCTGGAACGGGAGGAAAAGTGGCCAAGTTCATGGTAGCAATAAGTCACGGCAAAGGAGTGCTTGTTTGTGAAAGATACGAAAAACTGGATGGATACTATTTCGCATCTTTTATTGACCAGCATTTCAACACAATGTTTGAGCGATCATGCAAAGGATTGAGTCGACTGTGGTTGCAAGACGGTGATCCTTCACAAAACAGCAAAGCAGCCCGTGAGGCTATGGCCCGTTGCCATTGTGAACTTTTAAAAATTCCACCGCGAAGTCCAGACTTGAATCCAATAGAGAACGTATTCCACATTGTCTCTAAGAAGTTGGCGAAAGATGCGCTTGAAAGAGGCATAACGCATGAATCATATGAACAGTTTTGTGAAAGGGTACAAAGAACGATTAGTGGTATTTCACAACAACTGATAGACAGAACTATACAGTCTATGAGCTCTCGCGTGGCCGACATAATAAGAAATAGTGGCGAAAGACTGAAATATTGAATCTTAACATGTGTAGGGCACTTGAATTATGTCCAAATGACGTTTTCACGTATTTGCGACGGTTTACGATCTATTTCATACGATTTCAAGCGTGTTTGTGACGGTTTTTAACGATTTAGTACGATTTCGGGCTAATTTCAATAAAATATGAGTTAATGTTTGTTATTTATTTTCAAATGTCAAAATCGTAGAAAATCGTTTAAAACCGTTGTTAATTGTTCGTAAACCGTGCCAGTGTACAAATTTGTAAACAAAAATCGTTTTCAATTTTCAAACATGAAAATATCTTTACAACAGAAATAAAATATCAGCCGACAAATATCGCCAAGGGGACGTTTATTTTCCTTAAACTAGCGCGAGGGACAGTACCTGTGCGTTGGTGGTGCTCGCGATCGCGCGTAGCGCGCCGGACAGTTGAATTATTACGAGCAACTAGGATTCAACTATCGCATTCGCCTGGTTTTTTTTTTTTTTTTTTCCTCTGTTCGTATCATCTTTTTTCGGGAAAATTTTCAAGCCAAAGTCATTTTTTGTTTTGTTTTGTTGTTGTTTTTGTTTTGTCTTTGTTTTTTATTCGGATTCTCTTTTAATTATCCCGACTTTTCGTAAATAAGTGGTGTAATGCAGTTTACTTTAGTCTAGACTTGATTAATTAACAGTTACCTTATTTCATTCAAGATTATATTCTACGTGAATATCTTTTGCAATTCAATAGTAAAACTGCTCTTTTACTGGCAAGTTCCGTTGGGGAATTGACAAATGAATACACAAATCGCGAGCGATCACTGCTTGACCAGTTCATCGGAAAATTGATTCTCTCTGATTCATTTATTGAC
Source organism: Pachyseris speciosa (assembly GCA_016490735.1). Taxonomy (NCBI): domain Eukaryota; kingdom Metazoa; phylum Cnidaria; class Anthozoa; order Scleractinia; family Pachyseridae; genus Pachyseris; species Pachyseris speciosa. Next base: position 202,493 of record JAEMWC010000414.1, on the reverse strand, counting down.
TTAAGATCAATTCAGCAAAACATCTAGCACACGGTTGAATGGACAATTGTTCGTTCTGCGGAATCTGCCTCTGAAACTGAAAAGCCCTCCATCGTACTGCCATCATTTCTGTCTCCATTTGGTCGATTACCCCTCCCTTCACGTATACGAAGTCGTGCTTTGTGGTGCAAAAAATCGGGGTGTCGTTGTTAAATTCAAGATCTTTAGAAAAATGTGATTTTGGAGCCGGCAGGTGCACCGGCTGGCCCTCGAGCATTAATAGTAAATCGTGCCACTGGATAATCTGTGAATTCCATCTGAAGTCGTTTAAGAAAATGACCTCTGCCTTTTCAGCACCGACCCAGGCGAAAGTGGATGTGGCGGGATTAGTGAAAGACTTGTAAACAGTGTTTAAAGGATTAAGTAAAAATGTCTTGCCTGTATTGGCAGGGCCCTTGATTAGAATGTTGCGAAATTTTCCCCTCCCCTGTTCTAGGAGATCTCTCACAGCTTCGGTAAAAATCTCACGTGGTTCCACGTGAGTAGCTGTTGAGCGCATTCCGCCCACCGACCGCCGCACTCAGCGGTGCAAGGGTCCGGCCTGCAGACGTTTTTCCAAGATCTGAAGTCTTGTCAGTTTACTTCTTTGTAGCACCTCACTCGCCTTCTCCATCTCCCAGGCCGTTGAAATACATTCCTCTACAACTCTGTTGCCCCTGTTCATCACGAACTCTGCTAGATCGGTCTTTCCCTCAGCCTTTTGGGCGCTCGCGAGCACTCCACTTGCTCCTTAAGTATTGCCAGATCGGTAGCCACCTCTTAATTTTGTTTAGTTTAATGACCATGTGATAATGCTTCCCTTGCTTTTTATGGTTTTCCTGGCAACAAGTCCACTGAATTACTTTCGTTTTGGGTCCCTCACAATTCAAAACAGCCTCACAAACGGCATCTGCGAACGACTGTCTGTCCGGGAAAATGCTGAGATCAGCTTGGCTATAGGTTATTAAGTACACGCTTCTCACTTTGGCTGGCTGCAATTCGTCAAGGGAACTTTCCGACTGTGAACCACTAGATACATACTGAGAGAGCAGCTCCATCGTTATGTTCTTACGAATTTCGTTGACAAGTATAAGCCGAAATATTGAATCGTTACGGTACTTTTAATTTCCCGCGCAGTAAATTAGGAAAAGCATTCCTCAGACAGAATAGAAAGCCGACTTAGTTGAGGCGCGAACTTGACATTTTGACTCCGAATATGGCTCTGATTTATGCATCTTTTGTTTCCATGTTAAGAAAGTATCTAAAACGCTTAACATAGCATCTGATGAGTGTCATGGAGAACATTTTTTTTAGTCTCGCCTGGGTATGCATTCACTGTCAGGTTTGCATTCTGATCAAAAGTTTAACTTTTCAGCGAGCAACTGATACCTTAATCGCGCCATTACCATATTTAACCCCAGTAGTCACGCCAGTGGGAATCTCGACTGTATCAAGACTGTGAACGTCACGAAACAATGGGTGCGGGTAATTAGACAGCCCTCTGTCAACTCGTTAAACGCAATTAAACACAGGTCTCTGACGCAGTCACGCGCGTCATCTGTTTACGGTGTGCACTCTAAGTTAAGGCATTACACGCGGGATATTTTCGGCAACATGAAGAATATATAACGGTGAATTGTTATGTGACTTTCGGAAATAGCAGAGGAGGTGATAAAGAACATTGTTATTACCGAAAAATATCTTTCAACATGCCAGGGAGAAAAAGAATACCCGAGGAAACAAAGGCTACAATTAGAGCGCTTAAAAACACAACACCTCTCACGCTAGAAGAAATTGCTCTACGATGTAGAATTTCGAAAACAAGCGTGCAACGCATAGCAAGCACAGAGGACAAAGTGCGAGAGAACCGTAGAACGTTTTGTGGAAGGAAGAAAAAACTCACTCCAGAACAAGAGGCATTAATTCTTCGAAGTCTAGTAGAATTGAGAGACCAAGAGGGCTCCTTTTCCTCACGGCGTCTGATGGAGCGGACAGGAATTCATCATGTCACCGACCGAACTGTTAGGCGTTTACTAAATAGAAATGGTTACTTCTTCCTTCAGGCACGCAAAAAGGGGCTAATGAGTCAGACCGACAAAGACCAGAGAGTGGAGTTTGCCCGGAAAATGCAAGCAGAATACTCCCCGAGTGTTTGGACAGATTCCCTCGCCTTCTACTTGGATGGTGTCTCATTCGTGTACAAGACTAATCCACTGGACCAAGCACGCGCCCCCAAAGGGAGAGTATGGAGAAAAAGATCTGAGGGCCTCACACAAGGGTGCTTGGCCAAAGGCAGTAAATCTGGAACGGGAGGAAAAGTGGCCAAGTTCATGGTAGCAATAAGTCACGGCAAAGGAGTGCTTGTTTGTGAAAGATACGAAAAACTGGATGGATACTATTTCGCATCTTTTATTGACCAGCATTTCAACACAATGTTTGAGCGATCATGCAAAGGATTGAGTCGACTGTGGTTGCAAGACGGTGATCCTTCACAAAACAGCAAAGCAGCCCGTGAGGCTATGGCCCGTTGCCATTGTGAACTTTTAAAAATTCCACCGCGAAGTCCAGACTTGAATCCAATAGAGAACGTATTCCACATTGTCTCTAAGAAGTTGGCGAAAGATGCGCTTGAAAGAGGCATAACGCATGAATCATATGAACAGTTTTGTGAAAGGGTACAAAGAACGATTAGTGGTATTTCACAACAACTGATAGACAGAACTATACAGTCTATGAGCTCTCGCGTGGCCGACATAATAAGAAATAGTGGCGAAAGACTGAAATATTGAATCTTAACATGTGTAGGGCACTTGAATTATGTCCAAATGACGTTTTCACGTATTTGCGACGGTTTACGATCTATTTCATACGATTTCAAGCGTGTTTGTGACGGTTTTTAACGATTTAGTACGATTTCGGGCTAATTTCAATAAAATATGAGTTAATGTTTGTTATTTATTTTCAAATGTCAAAATCGTAGAAAATCGTTTAAAACCGTTGTTAATTGTTCGTAAACCGTGCCAGTGTACAAATTTGTAAACAAAAATCGTTTTCAATTTTCAAACATGAAAATATCTTTACAACAGAAATAAAATATCAGCCGACAAATATCGCCAAGGGGACGTTTATTTTCCTTAAACTAGCGCGAGGGACAGTACCTGTGCGTTGGTGGTGCTCGCGATCGCGCGTAGCGCGCCGGACAGTTGAATTATTACGAGCAACTAGGATTCAACTATCGCATTCGCCTGGTTTTTTTTTTTTTTTTTCCTCTGTTCGTATCATCTTTTTTCGGGAAAATTTTCAAGCCAAAGTCATTTTTTGTTTTGTTTTGTTGTTGTTTTTGTTTTGTCTTTGTTTTTTATTCGGATTCTCTTTTAATTATCCCGACTTTTCGTAAATAAGTGGTGTAATGCAGTTTACTTTAGTCTAGACTTGATTAATTAACAGTTACCTTATTTCATTCAAGATTATATTCTACGTGAATATCTTTTGCAATTCAATAGTAAAACTGCTCTTTTACTGGCAAGTTCCGTTGGGGAATTGACAAATGAATACACAAATCGCGAGCGATCACTGCTTGACCAGTTCATCGGAAAATTGATTCTCTCTGATTCATTTATTGACTTAAGATCAATTCAGCAAAACATCTAGCACACGGTTGAATGGACAATTGTTCGTTCTGCGGAATCTGCCTCTGAAACTGAAAAGCCCTCCATCGTACTGCCATCATTTCTGTCTCCATTTGGTCGATTACCCCTCCCTTCACGTATACGAAGTCGTGCTTTGTGGTGCAAAAAATCGGGGTGTCGTTGTTAAATTCAAGATCTTTAGAAAAATGTGATTTTGGAGCCGGCAGGTGCACCGGCTGGCCCTCGAGCATTAATAGTAAATCGTGCCACTGGATAATCTGTGAATTCCATCTGAAGTCGTTTAAGAAAATGACCTCTGCCTTTTCAGCACCGACCCAGGCGAAAGTGGATGTGGCGGGATTAGTGAAAGACTTGTAAACAGTGTTTAAAGGATTAAGTAAAAATGTCTTGCCTGTATTGGCAGGGCCCTTGATTAGAATGTTGCGCAATTTTCCCCTCCCCTGTTCTAGGAGATCTCTCACAGCTTCGGTAAAAATCTCACGTGGTTCCACGTGAGTAGCTGTTGAGCGCATTCCGCCCACCGACCGCCGCACTCAGCGGTGCAAGGGTCCGGCCTGCAGACGTTTTTCCAAGATCTGAAGTCTTGTCAGTTTACTTCTTTGTAGCACCTCACTCGCCTTCTCCATCTCCCAGGCCGTTGAAATACATTCCTCTACAACTCTGTTGCCCCTGTTCATCACGAACTCTGCTAGATCGGTCTTTCCCTCAGCCTTTTGGGCGCTCGCGAGCACTCCACTTGCTCCTTAAGTATTGCCAGATCGGTAGCCACCTCTTAATTTTGTTTAGTTTAATGACCATGTGATAATGCTTCCCTTGCTTTTTATGGTTTTCCTGGCAACAAGTCCACTGAATTACTTTCGTTTTGGGTCCCTCACAATTCAAAACAGCCTCACAAACGGCATCTGCGAACGACTGTCTGTCCGGGAAAATGCTGAGATCAGCTTGGCTATAGGTTATTAAGTACACGCTTCTCACTTTGGCTGGCTGCAATTCGTCAAGGGAACTTTCCGACTGTGAACCACTAGATACATACTGAGAGAGCAGCTCCATCGTTATGTTCTTACGAATTTCGTTGACAAGTATAAGCCGAAATATTGAATCGTTACGGTACTTTTAATTTCCCGCGCAGTAAATTAGGAAAAGCATTCCTCAGACAGAATAGAAAGCCGACTTAGTTGAGGCGCGAACTTGACATTTTGACTCCGAATATGGCTCTGATTTATGCATCTTTTGTTTCCATGTTAAGAAAGTATCTAAAACGCTTAACATAGCATCTGATGAGTGTCATGGAGAACATTTTTTTTAGTCTCGCCTGGGTATGCATTCACTGTCAGGTTTGCATTCTGATCAAAAGTTTAACTTTTCAGCGAGCAACTGATACCTTAATCGCGCCATTACCATATTTAACCCCAGTAGTCACGCCAGTGGGAATCTCGGACAATCTTGGACGGAATAAAATGGACTAATTAACCCCCATCCCCCCTAAGCAATGATGAAGGCGCGCGAAGAGCAAAACGCGCCATTTTGGCATCATTGAAATGGGGGGGAGGGGTGGTCCAAATGTTCCATTTATTGTGTCCAAGATTGTAGGTGTCCTTATCTTTCTTTGGGATCAATGATATAATCCCATGTCTTTGGGAAATAGATAAATGCCCTGTTTTGAAAGCGAAATTGAAACTATTGACAACATATTCACTTATGACATCCCAGAAAGCACCAAAAAACTCTTTTGTTAGCCCATTGGAGCCAGGACATTTGTTTGTTTGTTTGTTTTTTTTTTGGCATCCTTTTTCAGAGATTTTGTACATCCTGTCAGTGTCAACTCTCCTCGCATGTGCAAGCCATCTCATCAGTTAATCTAAAACCTACTGACATCAAAAAAGTCTGTTAAATTCATCGCAGTAAGGGTCTACATTCCTAGATTTATATAGTTGTTTGAAAAAGCTTCGCTATTAAGAATTTCTTTTTGATTATTGATCCGGGTGCCGTTGATGTTAATTTCTTTCTAGTAGATTGCAAAACAGTCGGTTTTGTATTTTCGTTTTCTTAAGGCACGTGTACTTTACGTTTTGATCCTCGCGTTAAACGAACGCAAAAATACGGCTGTTTTGCACTCTACTTTAGAGTTACTTGCAATGTTTACCACCAGGCGATCCCAACGTCCGTTAAGCATAACATAGGTCTCAGATTACTGACAACTCATTCATGATCTATATCCTTCATCTGTCTGTGGCATTCATGCGTGGGTCGGGTTGGTGTATGAGTTTGTCCTCGAACTTTTCTCATACGCTGGTCCCAGATATGAGCTCCCTTGAGTGTTTTGAACATCTTAAAAGACCGAAAAAAAAAAAAAAAACAAAACAAAAACAAAAACAGAGCTCAAGTATTTCAAATAAAAAATGCACTTTAGGAGGAGAAAATGTTTTGCGAAAATGGAGCTGTTGGATTTTTCGAGAAAATTTGTTCAGTTCGTGTTTGCTTCCGTATTTTCTAATAAATCACCATATATGCGTTACGTATCTGTCTTCCTAACTCTCTAACAAAACAAAAACCAAACCAGCCTTTCCTCCTTCACCGCCCCTCCCCCATTTTCACTCGCATTTTCACTCGCTCATATACCACCCCCCCCCCCCTGAAAAAAAAAAACGTAAGGAGGATAAGACAGGAATCTGCATTTACAGCCTTATTATTTCATTTCCAAGACCAATAAAAAATGCTTCTTAACAAGACAACAACTTCCATATTGGCCATTTGTAGATCGTTGAACACTGATGGTTAGCAAGGGATTTTGGGCGTCACTAAACACTTTAAGGTGTGTGCCCTGACTAAAATGGTGATAGAGACTCTTGTCCTTCGGCCATCGAAGTTTTATAAGAAAAACAACACATAAAGCGGTTATAAACATGGTGAACCTGACTTGATGAACTTTATGTATATGAACCAGACTTAAAACGCTAAACTTACCAGTGACAAACTGTCACTTTATTAGTATGTCACTTCTATTTTTAGTCTTACCCAGACCACTCCCAATTTCTTTTTAAATACAAACAGTTTTTCATGTTATAACGGTTACTTTTGAAAATGTATGTTGCCACATACGAAACGTCAAGTCAAATTTCATAAAATGCGTTGCTCCATGTTTATAACCGCTTTATGTGTGGTTTTTTTATAAAATGGTGATTTTCAGAAAATAAAATAAAATACTTTTACAGCGGTTGAGTTACTTTTGTTTCTTTGGTGAAGCATATAATAGGTATGAGAGAAAAGAGATATGCCAATTTTGTGAACAGATCCCATGTGGCGCATACTGGTTTAATTATTAACAGCACCAAAATCATGAACTTTTGGCTTTTCTTCTCTATTTCTTAAAAAAATGAAACTGCATTGAATCTGTGTTCGTACAACATTTTACTCTGATGTATAGTTTTAATACCACCTTAAATTGAAATACATCCAGGGAATAAAATAAATATTTATAAATTTCAAACAACTTTCACTTTTGTAACAGTTTTTTCGACCACAGTTCACTCTCTGACTGGTATTAAAGCTATTTTTGTTTGTCTGCATGTAGTCGTTCGTCCTGCCAAATTTTGAAGAGTAATGTACAATAAGTCCCAAGATTTTACATTTTCCCTACTGCTCCTACCTGGAGATCCGTGGGTGAAATGGTCTGAAAACGCCATAAATAGTGCAGTTCATTGGATTTATTCACTCAGACGCCATTTCTTTACTTCCGCTGTTCAAAACTATCGCAGAACAGGTAAACACGCTTTTCCCCCTCCCCTTCCCAGGTTCCCACCCAGACCCTTGCTCGGTCGGTGGATCCAACTTCGGGTAAAAGCGTAAAACTTCGACGAAGCGTAGCATTTTAAACTCGCCTTATTTTGAGACAAAACCGCAGTTTTTAAATATTAGGTAGTCCAAGCTACTAAAACGCTAAAAATGAAAAATGACTTGATTCTGAGAGACAAAAAATAGTCAGGGCACATACCTTAATGAGTCGTTAACATTAAAACAAGGATAGAATAAAAAAGACTCGACAATTCTTTATTTATCACAAGTAGTACTGTGCAGCTCACACTCAGAGGTCTGTGGCTCGCAATCAAAACAATCTACTGCAGTAATATCACGCTTGTCCCTTAATGTAGACCATAATTGTGAATTTAAAGCTAACGTGGGACTACTACTACTGATTGAAAACGAACCTTAATGCCAGCAGCGTTCACCAAAATGCTATTTCGTAGCTTCTAATTTCATTTTCACTGCGTGTTTAAGAAAATTGGGAACTGCTAAGCTGCTCTAAAATCCACTTCAGTTGAATAGATAGTGGACACCGATAGGCTGAGAAACTATACTGACACTAGTAGCGAGTTAGGAAAAAACTTCTAGAAACATCACTAAAGGAACATAAAGTAATCTGTATCAAAATAGACACACTGGTCTATCTTTGATGCGAGCTAACTTAAATGATAAACTTTGAATGTCATAAAATACGAAACGAAGGAAGTTGACTAAGAGTTAAAGCGTTTTTCTTACAGATAGCAACAATATAAAGTGCTTCAAGAACTACCTTTGCACTGTGTGCAGGTGGCAGTTGATCGAACAGCAACACCAACTGAAGTTCCCTTTTGTAGAGTAGATAACTATGGCTATATGGACACGAAAACATAAACAGTGTTTTGCTGTAAAATGCTATGTCGCAAAAGATAAACTATTTAACTTCACATTGAAATAAGCTTACTATTGTACTTTATTTTCTGTTTACATCAATCCTAAACTTAAGCTTCTCCGCCAAATGCTAAGGATGAAAAGTGTTTCATAAGACTACCGCATTTTATTTGAATAACAATTTTTCCGTTACTAAGAATTTCATTTTCGTAGGCTAACCCCAAAAATATAAAAATATTAAAAATGTGTAACTGTTAAAAGTTACTTGAAATATTTTCAGATAAACTAAGAAAACGAAGTCACAGTTCCACTTTTTAGCTTGCAAAGGTCTTGCTTCAATGCTCATCTCCAAAGAAAACACCTTGATCAAATAATCAGCTTCTAAGCTTCTCCTAGAAACACTGAGTTCTAAACTAACAAACTATGGGCACGGGCACAACTCTATGGGCACACAAATACTACTGTGCATTATATCGTTTCACATGTAACAGTTAACACTGCCTGTGCACCAGTACGGAAACAGTTTCTTGCCGCAGTAAAGTTCTGAATCTAAGGTTTTATCCCAGGCTTAAGAACATGCTGTTATGATGCGACATAGACTAATGCCTTATACGGGACGACCTCATAGAGTGATAAAGACAAACATTCTCTTAGGTAGATGCACCGCGTGATATTTTCATATTTCCTTAATGAACATCCAATATCTTTCAATACGGCAACGCCATATAACATTCAAATTTTGTTGTATTAACATTTTACCAGGGGTGCATTTGTGATTATGCTATTCTAAGTGCCAACTTGGGTTCCCTATAGAATATGCCCCTACTCCTTTAAACACAATTAAGAAGAAATCGTATGATAACTCAGGTCCTATGATGTTTGGCACTACTGAGGTGAAGGTAATTTCATCCTGGCTATTCGCGCAACTACGCTGGCTTCTCGTTCCACTAGCTTCCCTGGTCATTATAAAAGAACTGTTGTCGCATATGTTCTCCGAAATGCTGATATGTCGCCGAACAATTACAGAAATTACGACCAACTAGTTCATTCCCAAATGATAGCTTTTATCATTGCAGGAGTGTCAGACCTGTCCTCGTTTGCTAGTGTACTGTAGCCGTACCTGGAAAGTAAAAACAACACGACACATTAAAAGAACGAATTGCGCAACTTTTATAACGAAATGAATTATAAGTAACTCATTTAGCGAGACAGAAATCATTCTTATTCCCTTGTTTTCCATTTTTATATAAAATTATTCAACTAGAATCATTTTCTCTGCAGTGCTAGTAGTGAAGGGCTCCTCTAGAATGGGAAACTTGGTTGTTCTATTTATGTCAATAGATGGTTCCACGGTTATTGGCGCCATATTAGAGAGATTAAGATACAGGTTTGGCCATCTTACTACAAACGGCAAACCGCGGTTTGCGGTTAGCGGTTTCACGTTAGCGGTCTGCCCATATTTGGACTTAAGATTCGCGGATGGTTCTAACAACAAATAGCCGGACGCCATGTTTGTTTTCATATATTCGTTCACTTCTGTTTTAGCTGAGAAATCGTCTTCAAAATTATGTTTCTATGAAAAAGAATTCGATAATTAATAAGCGAAAGAGTTCTAAAAAGTAGTATTTCCTCTCAAACGTGGGATTGTGATGTTTTAGGGTGCAAAAAACCTTGCGGTAAATCACTTACCTCTAGAGCGTGGCCTAGCCGTACAAACGTGAACCTCAAACCGCAAGCCTGACGGCAAGGCACTGGTTGACGTTCGCGGTTCGCGGGAAATGCCGAAAAACCTCGATCTTAATCTCTCTATTAACTGGGGGAAAACACGGCTAAAATAACAGTAAATGTATGGGATCTTGACCGACTTTGAACTGTAGTAACAAGGCTACCTAGAGGCTGATTTCCGCAGCGAAACTGTCTTTCAAAAGGCATTTGTACTGACATTATTTTCATGAAGTATAAAGGACAGATTCAGGCTACAACGACCGTAAACAAATTTTTAATATTTCAGACAAACCTCTCTTATCAAAACTATGCAAATTACCGCGAATGTATTGGCCACATGAGAAGATTTATAATTCTAATTTACGAACGTCGTACCTTCGTTAATGACCTTATTTTCAGTTGAATGAACGATATCAATAAAACCGTTAAAAGTAGTGGCAAACGTTGGAAATCCGCCTCTTCTTGGCGGCGTTACGGCGGTTCAAAGTCATACATTTACTGTAATTTTCGCCGTGTTTGCCCCCTCCCCCCCCCCCCAACCCCCAAGTTAATATGGCGCCAATAACCGTGGAACCATCTATCAGTGAGAGGGCTTTAATGTGATCAAACAGTTTCAAACAAAAACAAACAATTAAAAATAAACAATAAAATTTAGGCTGAACAAGGTAAACTACACGATGTGGGACAATTATGTAACGATTCAATGTGTTACTGAGGCTACATTCACCGCTACCGCGGTGCCTCAGTACGAAACCAGAATTTAACCCGTGAACGAATTGACCATTAGAAGAGATGCCCTTTATAGAGTTACATAGTTTAATACGACAAGGACAATTCGTATCATTTCCTAAAAAAACAGCATCACATCAATTTTCTATAGCAAACAAACCTCAAGGAATCCTGCTTTTCACTCGCTCGACAATCCCCTTAGCTAGACGCAAGGCACTTTCGGACATCTGGGCATTGTACACCTCATTTGGAATCCTTGGAAAGCACAAATTATCTGGATAGCGCATGCGTGTGGAGCTCACCACAAGGCCCTCCAGCTCGCTAGCTAGCTGAAGAAGTTCAGGGTCACCCAAACCACAACAAATTACATTAATTTGTGGGTGTTTGATTTGTCCACATCAATGGTGTACTTGGCGGCTTTCAAGGCCTTCTCCGCTGCCTTCACAAATAGACAAAATACACTGTTTTGATAAAAGTACTTTCTGAGCTAAGAATACTATTTGTAACGATAAACTGATAAGTTGTAGCACAATGCTGTTCAGTGGAAGGAGTTAGTCGCAATCTAATACAACCTTCTGTGAGGCTAAAAGTACAATGGAGACCAAAGTTAAAACTGTACAAAACGTTTCTAAATAGTCTGCACGTCTAACGCAGCCACTTTGCAATGTGTTTGGCTGGAATGGATTGTACAAACAAATCGTGAAGCGAAACCTATCTTCCTTACAAGCACGCATTTTAAAGATTTTCATCACACGTACCTAAAATGACAAGTTAAAGTGTACTTTTGTCGTCTGGCTTTACAACAAACAAGGAAAATATCAGATTTCACTATAATGTTGCGCGCATGAAAAGGTGTCGGAGTGTGGATTGAAGTGAATTTAATCATTTCAAGGGGTGAATACTGATAACAGCTTTTATCACATCTGGGAAGCCATACCTGGTGGCATTTGAAACAAGCCCATTCATAGGAAGGTTTACTGTAAATGATGTCGTTTTCTGCCGCCGCTACATCGGCTTCTGCCTGTCTGAACCAACGCCTGGCTTCACCTGGTTGTGGATTTGGCCTCCGTGGGTAGCTCCCATGAAACTGCTGTCTTCTTCTGTATCCTTCCCTCTGTGAGTGATGTTGGTTTGCGCGGGTTCCCCACGTGGTGAAAAAGTGATCATAAGAACCACGATGGCTTCCAGTGGTACCCGGCACGTTCGTCGGCTGTTGAGTTCCCCTCGGATCTCCCCTTTCCAATCGTGAAACCTCGTTCTGTACATGCTTGAAAACTTCGTTACAGAATTCCTCATCGCCAACGTTCTTGTCTGGATGCCAACGGAGATAGAATCGCTTGATGACTTTCTTTCTTTTCTCTTCTGGCAATTTCCATGCCTCTTCTAGAAGGTCGGAAACTTCGTCAAATACAGCCTGTTTATTTCTGCTTCTGGGACGCCCGACAGGGTGTGTTGCAGAGCTCTGTTGCTGATGTTCAGAGAGGACAATTTCTAAAGACTTTGGAGTGTCTAAACGGTGAAACTTGTACAGGTCGGTTGCATCAACCTCTATTTCTTGGTTACCTCCAATGCTAACCTTGTATCTCTTGGTCAAGAGAGAACTACTTTCATCTGTTACCTCCTTTACGATCCGTCCGTAAATGTACGTTGCAACTCCATTCTCATGGTGTAAGGTCGGATCTCCGAGCTCATATCCAACATATTCATCAGGTTCGAATTCTTCAAACGCGTCATTCAACAGATGATGGTCCTCAATAGGAACAAATGTGCCCAACGGGGGAAAGATTTTGACCTTTTTTGAACGGAAGGAGTCATCTGCTCGAACATCCAAGGAATCTAGTAACGCCCAGATTTCACTCATGGGGCATTTTAGCATCTGAAAAATTAACTCTGCTCGCCTGCCAAGAAGTCCGCCATATAGCTCTGCGATCACATGGGACACTAATGATGTAAGCAAGGTGCTCTCTGCCATTGCGACAACAGCATCTACATAAACCGTACACCCCTCTCCTCCGGGAATCGATTTCTTTTCCAAGAAGTGAGAAACGTTTGCTTCACTTTCAGGAATGGGAACGCCGTCACAAAAAAGTGTGGTTTTGAGATTAGTGACAGCACAGATGTCAATAGCTCGAAGTCCGCTTTTGATGCTTTCTATCACCACTTCGTCAAAAGCCTTGTTTTGAAAGTTAACGTCACGGATCAGTCTGATCACCCCGGAACAGAACTCTGGCGAGGACAGCTGCTGCTTCAGCAAATCCACGGCTTCACCTGGTACTATTACATTATTCTGTGCATTGCTAAAATTTTCATTGACCACGGAGGATAGCATTCTGGGACGTACTGCCGGTGGCAGCTTCATCAATAGCTCTTTATGGTTGGTCATAGCAGAACTGCATACCACATTCATAATTTCGAGATCAAGGAGAAAATGGTGCTTAAACTTCCGCAGACGGTTAAGAAAAGCGGGAGGTTTGTCATTAAAAATCAGATCTTTAGATTTGTGCAAGGTCACTGGCATCAGATTTAGACTGTCATCCAAACCACTTTCCTGGGATACTCCTGGAAGGTAAAGTCGCGGATGGGCGTTCACATCTATCCCGTTTTTCTCCAACTGTTCAAAGAAGCCTTTACCCGCCTTGACACATATGATGACTTCATTTGGATGCAGTTTGGCATTCTTAGAGCTCTCGTGTAACTTTTCCAACACCATAGCATAATGGCCAACCATAACATACTTGGAACACCCAAGGACTTCAAACAAAGGATGAAACTTTCCAAATTCTCTGGGCACTCTGTATAAATAGGGCCTAATCTCAAGTTCCTCGTGTAGTTCGAGGACTGTTTGGCTTGGGAGTACAAACTTCTTTCCTTCCTCGACCAAAACGCATGGTGTATTTGTAAGCTGTTCCTTTTCTTCACTGTTTGAGATTAGGTGTGCTTGCAAAAAATCATAAATTCGCTCCATGACTACTTTTTTTGTAGCACGCTCTCTCTTGTTTTCAGGGAGGATACAGATGGTTTGACAGTGTTTAACCACCAGATCTACAGATGGCTTCTTTGCAATTTGAAGTTGGGTCATAAAATCATTATAGTACCTCTCAATTTTGCATTCCTTAGGACAGCCAAGCTCGTACTTATGATGGGTAGGGTCCGCCCACCTTGGAAGCAAACAAGCCTTTGTCCAAACTATGTCTTCATAATCAGAGGACATTGCTTCTTTAAATGCGCCAAAGGAATTCTTGCCATCTGCCATTACCCGAAAAGGTTCGCACAGGTCTCGAAGCTCTTTACGTACAGGTTTGGTGGCCACAAAATTGATGTCACAGACATCGGGTAGGAGACCTTCCGCCACCACGTTGGGTCGTTTCATGAGATGTTTTACTAGTACTTGCGATTTCTGGTATGTCTCCTCTGTTAATTCGGCAGCTGCTTCACGTGCAACTTCTCGAGCGAATCTCCTAAAATGATCCTGAGAAACCACATGAACTAACCCAATTTTGCGAAAAAATGTTAACCACTCCACTGAGTCATATGGTTTGGGTGGGAAACTGCTTGACGAGAGCATTATGTTGAAAACGTCTACAAATGGGTCGAAAAACGAACACACGGTTTGCAGGGATCCGTCCTCTGAGGGATGAATGGAACGTTTTGCAGGCAGTTCAGCAACCTTGTCTTGTCGCCATCCAATGCTAAAATATTTGACAAAATCCGTTTACGAATGAACTCTAAATGTGACTGCCTTACATCATTGCTGAAAACGCTTAAATTCGGTAAGATGCATTTGCAATACACATCAACCACAGACAAGCTTCCCAGACCAAGGAACTGGTAGAGATCTGACAAACTTGAACACGATTCAAGAAATCGAACACTTAATTCTTCCTCCAATAAATCCAGTTCCCTTTTGGGTATCCCCGTTGGGAGGACACAAACGCTGCGATGTTGATCGAGTCTTATAAACCCTCCGTGAGTGGCCTGGTAAAAAGGTAGCTTTGTAAGCTTATGTCTGTCAACGTCTTGAAGGCAGCTCACACTCCTGCTAAAGTACTCTAAGATCACTCTACATTCCGCCGGTAGTAGTCGTGCAGGCGCCAGTGGGTTCTCTTTAATCCTTTGATCAAGACATGCAAGTAGAGATGAGGGGAATTTCAGAGATGAAACCATCAACCTGGCCAGGGCAACTGCATTAGACAAGGAATGCAGATACGCTTCTAAACTGACGTTTGAGAGTGCAGCATCATTTAGTTCAGGCACGCCAAGGTTTCGCAGAACTTCCATAAGCTTCAGATTGGTAGAATCTGTTCTTCTGAAATCGAGGACAGATGTCGCTTTGCCCAAGGGAACAAGAATCTGTTTAGCAGGTGGAGGTAGAGGCATCATGGATGAAGAAAACGAAAGCAGCAGTTTCTCATTCTGCAAGGGTTTTGATTCAGTAGCGGGGAGAATACTCCAGTTGGCTAGAGATTCAAAGGCAGCTTTAATCTTGGAGACCTTTGATTCCTCGTCCATACTTGGATCATCAAGAGTGTCTCTTGTAAGCTCACCAAGAAAAGCCCAAACTCTGGATATCCATCTCTGATCAGGTGTTCCCTTTTCATATGGAAACCACTCGACAAACGCAGCTTTTCTATAGCGCTCCTGAGGTAATGTCAAAGGGAGGTTGTCAACAAACCCTTGTGCATCCAGTGGCTTCAACACGGATGATGGTCCAACTAATGCATCGTGAAAAAACTTCCAATACACTTCCTGATGAAGAAAAATGTGCGGAGAACCGGGCAAGATATCCTGATATCGAGAGAGAAACTTAGGTTCCTTGCTTGAGAACAACTGAAGGCAGTTGTCTTGTGTTAAAAGCAATGGAAGACCTGGCAGCCTATCACAAAAGGATTTCGCGCCTTTACAGTACTGCAGCACAAGAATAACACCATGGGCGTCTTTGAATGGAGTTTCCTCTACGCGACAGGGAATGTTTCCAATCTTGCACAAAGGCTCTGGAGAACTGGTGGATTTGTAGAAGTCGGTGACCGAAGAAGGGGAAACAATGCAAGTTGGAACATTGGCTCGCTGAAAAGCGTCATGCAACGCTGAGGAAAATGCCACAAGATTAAAGCCACTTTCAATTAATATCTCTTTGAGCCTTTTTCTTGATTTGGTTTGATTTTTATCCTTCTCTTTCTGAGCAAACGGTTTGGTTTCTGAGAGATTGTTAAAGAATGCTTGATTCCTTCCACGTCCTGTAGGCGGTAGCCAAGTAATCTCAACCACAGAAGTGTTCGCCAAGACTTCCTGTTCCATATTTAATGGTTTGCTCCTAACAACTGGCAGTACGTTTAACTCTCTCAGGTTTAATTCCTGATAAAGCGAATTCACCAACGTTCTCCAGTATGGGTCAAAAGGGGAATGGAGTGGGAAAAGGCTCTCGTAAGCACTGATTCTCTCCAATACCTCTTTTGGGGAGCAGGCTACCGTGCAAGAAGTGGCTTTTCTAGCAATGGGCAATTGAAGAACAGTTCGCACCTCACTTAAGAGCGTGACATAACATGATGCCACCACATCTGCCAGTAATGCATTGTTCCAGTCGCTGCGATATCCACCGGCTTCGTCTCTCCACAAACTGCGCCTTGCCTCGTGGTCCAATGCAAAGTGGCCATTGATGTGCACCGGCAGATTGGTTTCTAAAGGAAGTGGAAGGAAGCAGAAAGCTTTCTTTCGTTTTTCTTCTTCTCTGCATGGCGTCCTGTCTAAAAGACAGGCAACACCACCCCGAGGAAGCATCCCAATGTCACGCTTCTTAAAGGCCTTAATTATACTGTTATTCAAGTTCTTCTCAAAGCCAATCTGCTGGACTAACAGCCAAGTTTCTTTGCTTCCTAAGTTGTCTTCGATGTTCAAAACATAGGAAACTTTTGCTGCTTGAATATCACTCGGAAGAAGAACCTTTCCGTCTTTAATCTTCTCTCCAATCTGCTTGATGTAATTGGCAAACACTTGTCGTTTGGCATCATCTTCTTTGGACATAGTTGCCTCAACTGAATACGCATTCACCAGTCCTCCACTTTCTTCACTAACGTCACAGAGGGTAATCTTTTTCACACTGTTAACGAAAAGGAGAACTTCAAACAATTCTTTTTTCAGCTCCTCCATCATCGTATTCAACACTGCTATGGTTACAGGGTTGGGTGAGATTTTAGACACCCTTGACATCTCCTGCGTTCGTAAAGGAAATCTGAACATAGTCCCGTTATCAATCGGAAAGTGTTCCTCCAGATAGCAGGAAAACACATCAGGAAACTTCTTCCTTAATGCTGGGATATCCCTTAACATTATACCAGGCTCTGAAACTGTCGCTCGAGGAACGTAACGACAGTGAGGATCAAATACGCACAAAACATCTCCAATGTCTTCTCCTTTGGACATGAACGACGGCACATCAGTCAGGTGGTACACAGCATTGAAACCGACGCCATACTGACCAGTCTTGTTCGGATCTTCTCCTTTGCTGCCCTCACCAAGATTGCGTATCCCATTAATATCTGCATCTGTGAATGGCTTGTTGTTGTACACACACAGCGCAGGTCCCTGGAGTGGTTTCCAACTGTCCTCAAACACTCTTTTATCGAGGTGATGTCGGGGATCTTTGATGAAGCAGATCTCAGTTGCTTGTGCATCATCAGCATTTTGCAGAAGCTCTTTCAAAATTTCCTTCTCACATGGATAGCCTGTTAGAATTCTCTTCAAACGATTTGTGAGTTTCTCACGCTGTCCAAAGGGAATTCCAAATACATGAGGGCGCAAAGCTTCTGCTCTTCTTGTTTTAATATTCAACAGAAAGCAAGTTGGCCAAGGGATTCCGTCGTTGACAAACCGTACACCCTCTTCATCGGGCATCCAAGGGCAGTCTCGAATGCAAAGATCGGGTACCGGCCTCATTACGCCTTTGGAGTCGGGAAGATAAACAGTTTCCGGTTTTTCATGGACGTTAGAGGGAGAAGATTTACATTTAAGATCTCTTACTGATTCGCCCAACAGCAGTGCCAGACGTGTTGCAACTTGAAGAGTTTTTTCGTCTAGTGCAACCTCGCCAAACTGCTTTTTAACGTCGTGTAAGCTTGAAATGTAGTCTTGCTCATCAAATGCCGTTTTAACACCTACTCCCTTAAGTAACGGAGCAAACGATTCTGCCAGCTGTTGCGGAAGCCGGAAGAGGTATGGCGCGCAGTCAAGAGCCAAATTAAACGCCAGTTTTCGTGCGGAAAGAAATCTTCTCTCCACAAGAATGAAATTCATCCCAAGCAGAGGTTCCGTGATGCGGTCACCATAGGCACGATAGGCTCGATCGAGATATGCGTAAACACTTTTACAGACGTTTTCTAAATCTTTCATCTGTTCTATATTGAGCGAGGTAACGTTGGCAAGCATTGCTATGTGAAGCTGTTCCATCACATGGCTCCATGAAGCACGCTTGTTTTCCAGATTTAACAGGGCCCGGACGTTTCTTGGCACATAAATCCCAACCAATGGTTCAGTGCAACACACTAGGTACTTTTCGCAATCCATGAAAGTCTCCTTGGGAGCAAGCAATACCTGATCGGAACTTTTCTGAACTTCGTCTCCTTTCCAGGGAAGTGGGAACTGACACGGCTTCTTTAGGACGGGCAGGAATCTGGTATTTAAAAGACGATCATGAACAGAGGATGGTATTGGCTCTTTTAACTTTATTTTCTTCTCCAGAAAATGAATAAACACATCTAAACGCTTGAGGGCTGCTTTGCTGTCAGCTCTATTTAGGTTGTGGATGCTTTCGGCTCTTTAGGCGACTTCAGACCAAGGAAGACCATTCGAGGTCATTCCCAGCAGCTCCAGGGTGGCAAGTCTGTGTGGACTTAAATAAGATTTTTTAGTGCCAAAAGGAAACCTGCCATCTTCAGGGCTGAACAGCGATGCTACTTCTCCTCCGGGGTGCACAAGATGGCGAGGAGCCCTAAGAGTATTGCCAGATGGTGAGGCTGGGATGCAGGCGCTTTGCATTACCAACGTGTAGAGATCACCATTATTATCATCAAGAGCGTACAAAGTCAGGACATCTCTGAGGTTGCTTGGAAGGGCGACAATATTGGGAAAGAAAATTTCATTGAAAAATCGGCTCTTGTCGTAGCTGTAAGGATTTATTTCTTTCTTAAGACCACAGACTTCAAAAGAATGCAAGACATCGAATGGTAGGTCGACAACTACCTCGGGACTTCCGCGACACATTTGAAGAACTCTACTTGCAGCCTCTCCAATTCGAGGATCGTTCCTCAAATGAGGATCCAGGAATGCTATCTGCTTGAGACCAACCCATTCCTTGCCATTAGAAAACAAAGGATAATCATTACCGGCGAGCTTTGCATAAAAAGACGTTAAAAGAGGCCAACAACTATGTTGCACTTCAGACGCCCTGGGCCACAACGAATGGAACACATATGAACCATCGTTGGGGACTTTTGACCTCAAATCTCCTAGAAGGTCAAGAAAGGCAGATGCTACAGAATCTTGCATGAGCACGTTGTTCCAGTCCACTCCAAACCACATTTTGTCGTCCTCCACTCTTTGTTGTAGATTGCGTCGACTGGAAGCCACTGCGAATGCACCATTTATATGGACAAATAGACCGCTGTGAATTGGGAGGGGAAGATAGCAGAAAATAGTGCCATTGAGATTACGTTCGGCTACTCTTTTAATAACAGGCAAGGGAAAGAAAGTGTTCGATTCCCTTGGCTCTAACTGAACTGCAACTCCCGCTGATGGAAGGAGAGCAGGATCATGCTTTGCAGCCTTCATTGCCTTTCCAGTTCCCATCGAGGAAACCACAAGCCACGTTGCGGTCTCTTTAGGAAGACTGGTGCTGAAGAAATCCCTTCCATATTTTGCAAGACTGCAGTTGATGTCAATTATCATGGAAGATGTATGAAACTTTGTTGGGTCAATTGTGCGATCGCGTGACGACTTTTTCAGTTTAGAGGCCGCTTGAAGAAAGTTACACTGTTTGAGGAAGGTTAACTCCTGTGGACTTAATTTCAAGGCAGTTGGAGGAAGGGTAAATGAAAACGATAGCTCCCTGAGTATTCCTGCTGGTGGTGTTGATTTTCTGACCTCAAACATTAGTGTTGGTTGCGAATCTTGGCTTGGCACGTGGTAGATTCCTACTCGCAGAACATTCTGGGTAAAAAGAAGCAAGTTGTTAGCTCCATGGATAAACATTTGCAGTAGCTCACGCATTTGTTGCTCATCATAACACAGTTGCTTGATCTCACTTGTGATGGCTTGCTCTTTCGTTCGCAGGGGAAATCGAAAAAGGGTACCGTCAAATGAGTTGTCTTCTTTGTCAAGATGCAAGTCGCAGCCGAAAATGCCATTAAACGGTTGAAACTGATTTTTGAATTTTCGAAGTTTGCTGATGTCTTTGTTCAGATTGATCTTAATTCCTGGCCTCCGTTTGTTCTTGATGGCCTTTCCGAGGTATGAAGTATGAGGATCAAACATTGCAAAATAGTTCCTGCTTACGAACATAGGGACATCAGTCAGGTTGTAAACTGCGTTGAAGCCAAGCCCGAACCTTCCAATCTTCTCAGTATCCTCTGCTTTGGTTGCTTCATTTAGCTTTGTAATGTTCACAAAGTCTTCATCTTTAAATGTTGCATCATTGTAGACCCAAAAAGCAGGACCTTGGCAGCCTTTCATTCCCTCATCGATTAGACAAGTCATAGCATTCTCGTTGGTTCTTTCATCATACAGGAATCTCACCTCGTGGCACCAGCATCGTCTGCATTTTGAATGAGCTCTTTTGGTACTGCAAATCCATCGGTGTAGTCCTCAAGAAGTCGATTAAGACGAGTAGTAAGCTTCTCCTCTTGGCCAAACTCTTCTCCAATGAACAACTCTTCGGGGTCCAGCATTCGATTTGTGAGGGACGGAACACCCAGACGCTCCGCAGTGGCACTTGGAATATTAGGGTGCAAATAAAAATATTCCATGTCCTCATCGTCACCGTCTCTCGTCAGCCATTCGTCATGTTCGCAGTACATGCAGCGTGTAGCTGGTTCAAGTTGGACATACGTATTTCCTTCGACGTGAATGGGGAAAACAATCTTACTCTCCATCTCAGCGCATAACTCCTCAGTTGCCAACTCATTCAAGATTTCCACCGATAATTTGAGATCTCGTTTTACTTCTGAAGATTCGTACTGGAAATTTCGATCGTCATACTTCCTTTTTATCATGCTGAGGACCTGAAGCAAAAGGGCAGGATCACTCTGGACCTTCATACCAAAACATTGAAACAAAGCAATGAACTTCTTCAGTTCTGAGGGAAGAGGAAGTATGTATGGTGCAAGATCAACTTTTGTTTCACTGGGTAGCACTTTGTAAGGTGAAGAGAAGCCGTCACCATTCCAAACCCATTCGGAGATCTTTGCAAAGTTAAATGCCATATGTAAAGCCTTTTGGTTTACACCACTGAGGAAAAAGTAGATTTCATCTACCACTACCATGTAATAAGGTTTCTCCTTTTCGGTGTAGCATGCAACCACATTTTGCAAATGCTGTACGACATCCATGACATCAGGTTTGTTTTTCCAGCCAAAATATTTGCAAATTTCGTTCGATGGCTCTACAATGACAACAGGTTTTACTGTTCCAATAAGATTGGCCAACAGCTGGCTCTTGATTTCTGTTGGCTTGAAAAAGTGGATTTCCTCTTCGCCAGTTTCACACCATGGCAGTGTGGACGGGAAGTTCCAGGGCCTCTGCTTTAATCGACACACCCAGCGTATGTTTGTCAGTAACGCACCCAGTTTTCGTCCATTTAGCGACTCGTGAAGTTCTTGGGGATGGATGCTGAGATATTTCAAAATTGCCATAGATTTCTGAGTGACCGAAAGAAGAGAGGGGAGAACACTTACTTTTTTAGCACTTTGAAATAGATCTTTGGCAGTGACCGCGTTCTCTTTTTTCATTCCAAGTGCTTCCAGAATGACCAGAACAGCCGGGTCCATGTAGAGCTCACCAACAGGAAAAACATCTTCGTGGCCAAACAGTGTTTGTAGCTTTTCGCATCTAGGGTCAAAGACTTCCGATGCTCGCACCCTAGTTGACTGCTTTGGCACAAATGACATCACTTGTAAATGACGCCTGATGTTAGCATCCCTATGAATGGCGTGTGCGAGATTTCTGAACACATGAGACATCAGCCTGTCAACTTGTGCTTCAGTGTATTTACCTTGTTGGATGTCGGGAAATATAACTTCGCAAAGCAGTTCAGTCGGTTTCAGAATCCTGACTTCCAAGAGATGAGCCAAGGCCTTGGAAGCATCCTCTGAAATGTCAATGAGGTCCTGTAGTGGTTGAATCGGGAGACAGTCAGGGGACGCTGCACACAGGCCTTCTTTCTTCGAAACAAACATCATAGAGTGAGTCTGAAAGAGTGGAAGAGAGCACAGAAGATTGTATTCCTCATTTCCAACGTGCTCTGTACACGCTTTTGCCAGGAAGGCCCTCAAAATCTGCTTCTCTTGGATAGACATTCCCCGAATGTTCTCAAGAAACGTTCCGGCGACCATACTGGAGAAAGAGACTGCCATTGCCTTCATAACGCCTTTGACGGATGGTGGGTTTATATAGGTCCCTAGGACCGCAGGATGATGATTTATGAAGACTGGAAAGTCA